>WOGO01009732.1:0-10082 GCA_015342085.1 Leptinotarsa defecta | reverse complement strand
TTAACGATTGAGGTTATATCTCATTCTAATCAATGGTAATTAACTATGAAAAATTTCATACATACATGTTTAGAGCATACATATCAATATTTATTTATTTTTTGCACTGTTAAATCCACTCTCCTCGAAGCATGTATCATCCATTTCTTACATCTAACCTCATCAATTTGAGGTTTTATAAATGGTATAAAAAACACGTTTTCTTCTAGATATCGATTACCCGACGTTCAATTCGCAAAACAGCAATGCTTTGTTGCTATTATACTAGAACAAAATAAGTAATTTTTTAAATCAGATTTATATTTTTAAATAATAAATTAATATTACGTAAATAACACTGTTTTACATGTGAATAGTTTATGTTTGTCCCTGCTACTAGTGCTGCCTCTCGTGACACGGTTTGCTGTACTATTCTCAGGAAAAAGGCTCATTATCTGAGAGTATTTTTATTGATTGACATGACGAGACGTTAGTTTATGCCAATCTCTCCACACATAATTAGTGCTGATTTCCGCCGATAATACGGTCGCATAAAGACGATATCTTTTCCGGGTCTGCTACTGTGTACATCTGCACCATAATTTGCAGATGTTTTTAAAATTTGTGAACAAACAGCTATCTGCTCTCAGCATTTCCTTCTTTGGAGTAAGCAACATTTTGTGTAACTTTTATACATCCAGAAGGTTTTATATTCATCAACTGTTACCCTCTCATTAATTTTCTGCAACACTCTACTGTAATAATTTCAGTAACCTACCTGTTTGATTTAGTTTGGCATCAAAAACTTATTGTAGTATTGGAACTGATTTGAAAAGAATACATTAATTAAATATAAAAAGAATCTTCCACAGAATATCTACAAGATATTTTTCAGTACCTTCCAGTAATATAGTCTACTGAGTCATTTCTCTTTATTTTACTGAGGGAACCGATATTTTAATGCTTCATATCTTCTGTATTTGATGTGTATTGCAAGTGATATCTAACTCAGTTGTTTTGTGTGGTTTTAATTGGCTATTTCACAAGTTTTTGATACATAAATACCCAGAAAATTGATAGCAATCTAAATTTTCGAGTTACTTTACTTTTTGCATTTACATGTTGACATATTTCAGTGCAACTTTTTAACCCACCTAAAATTAAAACCAGAAACAAAAAACTTTCTCAAGAATTTGTGGTGGTAGTTATGGTGTTTGACTGTTGCTTGGCAAATGATTTATCATATAATGTATCTAAATATAAAACTATATCATGTATAAAGAAAAAATCTACAATTCTTTGAATTCTCTTTTGATTTGAATGGAACTATCTTATTTCAAGATACTTCCATGAAATATTTGGACTTGATCTTTCAGTCATCTAGGAAGTATTGTTACGTTTTTCCCGTGGGTTTACCAATAAAATTGACTACACTGAACAATAATCAAACTTAACTTTATTTCACTTTAAATACAACAAACACTTTAACTAAAACTTCAACTATTATTCGAATGTCTATCGCCTTACTATATCGCTTCGGGTACTGCACTGTAACTTCCACTCCGTTCATATATTCGAATCGAATGCGGTGGAAAATTCGCCGGAATTCAATCGAAGTCGGTAGCATTATTCTCGCCACATCTAAAGCGGCAGCGAACATAGTACATCCGCGCGCTCTTAACTACGTCACAATTGGTTTATGACTACCAGTGGCGTCCGGTGTTATTTCCTTTAAGGCATGATTGTATTGAAAACCTCATATTTATCTCATATGATGGTACATTTGAATTACTGTTCAACTATATGGAGTTTTCAATATACCACACACATTGCAGAGAAATTTCTTCAGGTATTTGGCTTTCAGAATTCACATTTCAAAGTTGAATCAATCAGCACAGTGTGTGATAATTTCAATAGAATTTGCTACCCTTGTGATGTATTTTGCGATAGCTTGAAGAAAATTATGTACATAATGCGATTTATGTAATGATTTTTTCACATTTCATGGCATTGGAAGTCGTTTGTTTTTGCAGTATCACTATTTTTTTATCTGTGTTGTGCTGATATTTCCCTGTAGGAGAATTGTACGAACTGTTGTCAAACAGAAATGATGGATGCAGAATCGAATTCGAATCCATTGCCTTTTAAAATAATGGAGGATGACACCCATGTTCAAAAAAATTATTTACAACTTCTAAACAGTTATTACTATTTCTTATAACTACCTGTCAAGCAATAAAATTGTACATTCTCTACTGAATCGGCCCTGTATCATAGACGAAGGATGTTTCAGGATATTGGGGGAGCTTCGCTTCGATTATTTAATCAGATCATTACAAAGTAGCACCAAATGCGCTTGAGTGCTGTTTATTCCTTGGCAGTGAAACGGAGAACAATATTTAATTTTGTGGATCGAAATGCTCCCATGGGTTTGCCCAGGTTATACTTTCTAGTTGATTCAAAACGTTTACGGTATGCAATGATTTATTTTATTACATTCAAGAAGTCAAATTCAGCCAGGAAAGGCGCTTGATAGCCATTTGGAAAATAATGAGATGATTTCATTCTACGTAGTAAATAATTCAGAAAGTAAAGATCACATTTTTTGTTAACAGGATGTTCGTTAATTTGCATGAAAAATGCAAAAATGCGTTAAGAATGCAAGGATGCGTTCTAGCATAGGCCCGGAATGCATTGTTTTTTAGATACAGGGTGTTAAACTTTTCTGTTGTATCAATATTGTAAATATCCGTTGTCACAAAAATAAATGTAACTTGACAAATTGCAAACATCGCACACAATTATTTGTTGTTTCTTTAATATATAGCACATTGATTGTTTTTACAGCTTTTTGTTTTCCTTTTTTTCTCTCTAGAATACAAAGCAAGCTACGGAAACAAGTAATAACACTAAATATTACAAGAAGCGTCAGTGTCGTTCATTTTTTTTGTTAATAATTTTGGCTAAACTGTGTCCCAAGCCGCTTCCGGACTCAATAATTAGGGCTGAATGAACCTCCCAGCACTAAAGGTAACATTACCAAATTTCATCAAAATCGGTAAAGATATAATTACACAATCAATACAGTTTTTTTCTGAAAAAAGTTCAACGTCCTTTGGAAACAATTAATTTTTGGACCTATTAAGCTCATGAACGCGCCCTCATCTTTTTCAACGTAATCAGAAAACAACTGGTCTAGAACATTTTTTACATGATTCATAATAATTTATAATAAATCAAGATATTTGGAATAATATCATTTTGCACTTATTTTCGCATATTGTGTTTTAGGAAAAATATTTAACGTTTATCATAACCAGTAAGTTGACAAGTTAAATAACTATTTGCTTTGGAAGAAATGTTCCCCGCAAAAGAATAAAATTCACTAGAGATTTCGTTGATTATAGTTTTTCTCACAGGATAAATATCGAGAAGAGAAATTTACACTACTGTCTGCATTCGTTATTGGTCACATCTGCATTGAATATGAAAGTATTAAAAGTCAGATTTTCTTAAGCTCAATATCTTTTGAATTGGTAAAACCCGAATATCTATTTTGGGGAAAAAATATATAATTAATGATTTGATACCGTCTTAAGTCATAAGGAATTTCGATTCCTTTCTATGATCACATTTTTTCATCGCCAAGTGGGAAATTGTACCGCAAAAGGCTAACATAAAAACCGCAGAGATCGCTCCACTCTTGAAGATTAGCCCATGTATGGGTTCTTCTACAACATTGAAAGTTTGGGCTAATCAAAGTATCTGACGTTTGCGATACTAAGGTCGAGGATCTTGATGTTGTTAACCGAGAGGTTCGTTATAGCCTTCCAGGATGGTGTTTATAACATTTTGATGTACTCTTTCTAAAATATGTGGGTTTTCAATATGCATTCCATGATCCCCCAAATTAATATGTTGAGCTGATGCACAAGAATACCTGTATTTTTACGAATGGCACATATCAATCACGAGAAACATTCAATGAATAAAAGAACATTAGTATGCATTCATACAGTAATGGCAATATGTCATAATATCGGCATCTTCTTTGAAAAGATTATGACCTTCTTTAGGGATTCATTAGATTCATAGTTGCAAAGCCCCTCGTCACATATTATATTTGAGCAACTTCATTATTATTATTTGTGATATAAAATTGGTTATAATGGGTGGTATATTAAAAAAGCGGTGGCGGGAAAGTACGTATAGAAAATAAAATAAAAAACTCATCTCTTTAAATTTTTAGAGCGCGTATATGATAGTCACAGGGATTGTGGATTGTGGGGAGTTGTATCCATGACAACGCAGTGTTAGGGGTCGAGGTTTGGTCGGGAATCGGCGTTCAACTGTTTTTATCCAAACACTCATTTAATTAAGATTAGGTTTTCCACACAGCTGCCTGAAAACCCCTTTTCGTGATGTGATATATTTTAATGATGGGTAGATACGTCTCTTATTTAATTATATTTCCAAATATACAATTCTTCCCAAGAATGATTTCTACCACGGACTTTTTTACACCTTTTCAGTAATTGTCGTTATTGCTTATTCAATTGTTTGTCTCCAGGTGAGATTATGTAAAATGGTACAATTTCTTGAGTGATAACCATGAATTATAAACGAATAGCAAACGTTCTGAAATATATATGTATCGTTATAATAATTATATTCATTCCAAATGTTCACAATTGACATTGTGAACAGAACATATCAAGCTGATAGAAATGAATATAAGTTCAATGCACGTATAAAATATGGTTACAATGGTTACAATTGAAAATCCGTTAAAATAATAAGCAGAAAAAATATTGAGCACTATGTACATTTTCTTACTATTACAAAAGTTAGAATTCAAACATTCAAATTACCATGATATAATTTGAAATCTCTATCATAAATTGAATCCATTGTAAACACAGCCATCGACTGATAATGCTAAATTGGTACTTGGTTAGCGAAACGCCGAAGATTGAAATTGATAAACACCCATTCAGTTATGACCCGTTTGTCCTTCTGACAAACATCAGTTAAAAGGGTAAGGGAGCTGGTCTCCAATCCTGAACGAAACCAAGATGATCGTCAGCGTAAGTCCCTGGCAGCGGTGAATTGAAATTAGCATGTCTCATGAAGAGTTTCATTTATTTGGAGAGTTTCATATTAAAAAGACCATGTCAGATAAGGAGTTCGTGGATCACATGCATTTTTTCTAAGTTGACTATTCTGTGCATTTGTCATTAGTCACATGAAGTTGAGTTTTATTTTATATGTGAAAGTCGTTTTCATCAGGTTCATTTTTCTTTTCATTTTCAATACTTTGTTGAAATAAGAAATAAGGTCGTGAACAATTAACATGACAACTGACATTAATGACAAGTACACAGAATAGACAACACGGAAAAAATAC
Source organism: Leptinotarsa defecta (assembly GCA_015342085.1). Taxonomy (NCBI): domain Eukaryota; kingdom Metazoa; phylum Arthropoda; class Insecta; order Coleoptera; family Chrysomelidae; genus Leptinotarsa; species Leptinotarsa defecta. The sequence goes on along the minus strand of WOGO01009732.1, from coordinate 4,696 downwards.
ACGTGCTTATACAGTTTGATTTCTTGGAATACAAAAAAAGTTTTAATTAACAAAACAGATTCTTAAGTTCTATTTTTGAAGAAGTAACTAATATGTTGATGAGGAGAAAAAAAAACAACTTTTATGAGTCCTTGAGAACCTTTCATCTTATTTTTTGTACCCTATGGGAATTCTATAAATACTGTTTTTACAAATAAATTCAATAGTTGTTTTGAATAAGGGAATTTCTTCATAATAACCAAACTGTATATTATTTTAATGTGCAACCTCAAGCTCAAATTATTTGATATGTTCTAAAAAAAATTTTCATCTCAGGAACCCACATGACATAATCACTTGAAGTGTGCTGTACAACTAACCCATGGAATACCATAGTCGAACTAAAAATCTTCACTATCAGGCAGGATTCAAACCTGCTCTCAGTACTTTCATGAGTAATACTAATCAAAATCACTGAATTATTAACTGGATTCCGATTATTGTAATATAAAAATTCTGAGTAGGTACAGGAAATTCATTAATGTCAATATGTATTCAAAGTAATTAAAAAACAGGTTTCCACCATTAACTGATCCCATTATAAGATCAAAATACAAGAGAAATTTATCTGGAGTCTACTACTACTAGTAAATCATAGTCATTGTTACATTCCAACGCGTCAATGTTAAGAGTGCTGATTGATATTTATTTCAATGAAGAAAACAACAACAAGGAACAAAATTGTACAGATTGAAAACATCACAGGTCTTCTACTCACCGTTTGAAAGAAATATAAATATAAATAAATAAATATAAATCAAACGATTTTATACTAGAATTTTACTAATCCTACAAATTGCCGAATTTTGATCATAATTGGTTTTATAAAAACGAATTTCGAAAATATTCTTATTTCTGTATTTTCTTGGATATACAGAAAGAGTATAAATCTCAATTCTTTCCACAGAAACCCTAGAGAAAAGTGGAGAAATATGTTTATTGTCTTGAGAAAACAACTTCCCGTCGGTAAACGTTATTCAATTAGAGCAAAAACAATACAAAATAAATCACTAAAATCTTATCTATATAAAATCGAGTACAATTTTTAAAATGAGCTGTCACTGCCAAAATTCATTCATCAATCAGAATATCGCTGAATTTTTTCCTGAAAATAATCAAAGAATAACTTTTCAGGCTCATGAGAATTTGATATAGCCGTTAACAACCTTTCGCAAAAATATGAAGACGGTAGTCTGGTGGGTTGACGTGGGTTGTTTGTTCTAGTCAGTCAATGGACCGCTATGCGTACCTATAGTTCGAACCGCAAGGCCGGATGATCGATTTTCACTTCCTATCGTCCAACCCGTGTTAGGAATCACACATTAAAAGGTAAGACCTCTTTAATCCTCGAACAAGTTTCTACTTTTGAGAGTTGTCGTTCGATGGGGGGCGACAGCTGATTAACGGAAAAACAGATTTTAAACAGATTTTTTTTCTTAATTGAAATCTGATTTGTACTCAAGTATGGATCTTGGTACAGTATACAACTTTTATAGATTCAACAACAAGCTATGACTATCCTTCACACGTTTTGAAGTTTTGGCTCTGAAAAGTCTAAAGTCATGAACGAGACTTTAGACTTTCGACAATTTCTGAAGTCTGGCAATGGTGAAGTGGGGTATGAGAACTATTGAAACAGAGGTCCCATTTCAAATATCCCATTGTCTATTCCAGTCATTAATGTGTTCCAAATCAATAACCCCAGATTTTTCAAAACAAATTCCAGTTTCAAAAAATCTAATTCAGTATACAGAATTTCTTGTTCATATTGTTCTAAAACATATATAGGATAAACATGATAAACATTTAAACCTCGCAGTAGATGCATTACTTCGCATAATACCTACTGTAGACGAAATGTTAACTGAAAATGTTAATTCAGAGGATTATAGAATGAATTTTGAAAACCCACATATTTCTGATAGAGACATTATTACAACTAAAAGAATATTTTTAGAATATCGGTGAAGCCAATTTGCTTGGCTAAATGCGCGTCGAAAAGAGTGCTGCAATTCTGGTGTAAAAAAAACAATACTTGAATTGAATTCATTTCACGCTAGAGATACAAATTCTAATTTTCAATTTGCTTTCTTCTGGATATTGATTTCACTTCAAAGATCATCAAAACAATATTGGATTTAATGCTAGTCATTGCATAATAATGAAATAATGACATGAAAAACAATTCCTTTCCATCAGTTCCTAAACAAATTTACATTGCATTGTTTATGACATCAAACTCAAAAATACATTTGGCAATACTGATAACTTGGTTGATATGTTGAATTATTCAAAGATATTGAGTAAACAATCCTTGAATGTGGTGAAGTGTTTTTTTACTCAAAAATAAAATGAATTTGTTAAACAGCTGATAAAATGATAACAACGAAAGATATCTACTTTATTAAAATAACACAAAAATGTGGTTTTGCGTCTATGTGATATTTTTATCAATATGGATAAAGGTTAAGAACCTGTGTGAAGATTCAAAATTTACCAAAATATGTGACGTGGAGGAGATTCTATTCACTTTTTCAAACATAGTAACACTTTCAATCATTACAGTCTTTTTTTATGTTGAAATGTTACACCTAATGATGATAATAACAAATGTAATATATGAATATCTGCCATATGAACATATGAACAATGCCATATGAAATATGGCATTGTAGCCTGGGGAGCTGCTCTACGTACCCATCTCAACCCGTTAGAAATCCTGCAAAGGAAAATACTTAAAATTATAATGTTTAGAAACAATCGCTGTAAAAGGCTCGCAAAGTGGGTGCCTCATGATTTGAACGATCGACAGAAATTTCCATGTTTCGAGGTCTATTCTTTTTTGCTTCTGCGCAACCAAAACGATCATTTTTGGAGCGGATAGAGCGGAGACGTTCAGTACAGTGGTTGGATACCGATGAGCTAATCAGACAGATATGGATGGATCATTTATGAATAGTTTCACGGTAGCTCTTATGGTGTTGAAAACCCAAGCACTAATTATTATTCAGTCCTTGTCATACATACACTTTTTTCATTAATGTATCCTATTTCATAGGTGAAATTCATGAATGAGACTAATTGGATATTTCAGAGGTATATTACAAACCCATAAATATTGACAAAAAACTAACTCTTCAAAAAACTGTTGCACATTAGTTGATTCAGACTTCAGCAATTTTTATCATTGAGAACCCTTTTTTTAATTATTTTTTGGTCTTTTTACCTTCCATAATCTGCAAAGTAAATAAATCTATATCAAGAAAGAAACTTGAACTACCCAACAGAAATATTCTTTCGCCCAAAGGTGAAAACCCACCAAAAAAAGGCCATAGTTGGTATATGGTGGTCGGTAGTCAGCAATATATTTTTCTGCAAACGGGCAAAACCACCACAGTCCTATTGTAAGAAAATCGCCAAAATGTTCACACGTTTCACAAATCACCATACTCCCCAGACCCCTCGCCTCCCCTTTTCGAGCACTTCGATAAATTTCTCACTGATAAAAACTTCGCCAATCAGGGCCAAACAAAAACAATCTTTATCGAATCCCGAGCCCATAATTCTTATGCTGACGGAATTAATCAATTTAACAGTATTTGTACGATTTTTTCTACATTTTTCATAACCTCCATGGGTGAGGATTGTTCACACACAACCAATCAGGTTTTCAGATTCTTTAAAGTCCTTCTTCTTCTTGCAGGTCCTGAAAATTTCCAACGGCAATAGATCCAACAAAGCTGTGTGGATCGACGGCGGCATCCATGCCAGGGAATGGATTACTTCCGCCGTGGTCACCTACATCATCAACCACGTGGTCTTAAATTTCGAAAACGAACCCCAGTACATGCAGAACGTCGACTGGTTCATAGCGCCCCTGCTGAACCCAGATGGTTACGAGTACTCCCATACGGTGGACAGATTGTGGAGGAAAAACAGAGCGAGGTCCGGACAATGTGCAGGAACCGACCTGAACAGAAATTTCGGGTGAGGCAAAAGCAGGTCTAAGACCAAAGTTTTATTGACATTTTTGCAAAACAATGTCACAGAGGTCCAAAATGTTTGCTTCTCTTTGGATATATGCGCAGATAGGTAAATAGACAGATAGAGAGATAGGTTGACCTTTACAGAACTTCTCAATAGACCCATTGAAGAAGTTGAGAAAACTGTATCAAGTTCAAGATTCTTATGCGTCAGGAACAAGGATACTGTTAAGAAAAAACTATTAGCAAAGCTTACTAGTCTTCGAAGAGAAATAGCCAAAAGGATTTGCAACTCATATCGAACAATATCGGCGGTAGTAGCTGGAGTGGCTGGAGTGATAACAGGAGTACAGTTTGTCAAGAATAGGAAAAAGGGTGAAATTTTTGCGATCTGACGAAGAGCTAGAAAGCTTCGGAGGAACAGAGATGTATTTGCGATTAAAGTTGTCTCTGCTTAGTGTAGATGTACAGTGTCCTGAATAAACTGTGAAACCAACGTACAAAGTCCCCACTATTAGTCCATCTCATTATTGAATTCAAAATAATTTTGGTCATGACAGAAAATGAGGGCTATAAAGATAACTTGTTTGATTATGGGATTAGTATTCTTTTGAGTTAGAAAATTATGAATAATGGTTATGCCATTAATCAGAGAAATGTTTGGAATAAATAAA
>WOGO01009731.1:0-10082 GCA_015342085.1 Leptinotarsa defecta | reverse complement strand
TTTCAGAAATCAATGAGCCTAGAATGTTGGTCGAGCACCCGCAGCAGTCGTTATAGAAGGCTCTAAATGTAATATTGCTATATCTATGTGTATGGTGCGTACTTTAATGATATCCACAGGTAGATCGGATTCGTAATGTTCGTTTGGTTTGGGAACAGTAGATGAAAACCCCATTATGTGAGCCAAGCTATTTGCAGGTCGGAAATCAATCGAGTGTTTCAGACAGAATATTTCACTTTTCAGCGTATTATTATTCGGTTTTAGATAGAAAAAATCCTCAGGGTTTTCCTTGAACGTTTTAGGTGAGATGTATTTGTTTATTAATACTTCAGTGTCACCAATTTCGTAAGATCCAAGAGGGATATCGATGCTTTTTTGTTTAGTTTTGTCACGTTTTCATAGTAGTAGAATTTCGTACCTTCGATGTTGGGTATACTGTTGTACAAATGGAAACTGAGCAAAGCCAAAGTTTATTCAGAAGGAATCAGAATCTAATCGAATGGGTGGATTGAAATCGATGGAGAGCGTCGAAGAACGGCTAGTTAGCGTTAATATCATAGACATGATTGATATAATGTCAGTATGACATCTCCTTAAATAATGATTGAAACAACAACGACGACGCAGCTGATGTGGGTGGTGGTACCTCGTGTCGATAATGGATGAAACATGGTAAACGAATCTGCAAAGCAAATCGATGTTGGTAGTCTTTTGGTAATTTATGCCAAACATGCAATAATTCCCAAGGTTCAGCATTCGCAATCAAATAGTCAGTCGATAAAGTTTTCAATTCAGCATCGGCTAAATCTCCCAAAGATTTATCTCCAACCATTTTTTCAGACATTATGGAGCAGAAACTGTAGGAACAGATGTCCGCAATTACTGATCATTTTGCAATTTTGATACTGATCATTGTTATTGTAATCGTTATAACCCTTCCAAAATATTTTACCAATTCTATTGGAGGTTTGAGATTACCGAAACTATCGAATTATTGTACAGCATTGCCGTTTTTAATGTAAGCTACCCAATGAGTGCCTGCATTCAATTGAGAATCCAAGTTCAATACAGCACATTCTCGCAGTCGAGGACCACGAGTTGGCAACGTGTCGCGCATAAAGACTCCACGAAAATGTGTAATTCTCAGTTGACGGGTACATTTTTGAATTTCCGAATCGTATAATGCGCTATGAGGTAGCTTCAGAAGGAGTTTTTTTTTGCTTTTTCAAGTAAAGACCTCGCCTTTTGCATTGCTGTTTTTTTTTTAGGAACAGACCAAGCATTCTCCATGTCATCTTATGAAATTCGATGTGGCCTAAGTCCATGCAGATTTTGAAGCGACAGTTCTCCATTCCTTTCATCAATTTAACAAGTTATGAATGGGCGACCCTCGTTGACATCCTGCAAGAAGGAAAATTTCTTTGAATCACAAATCGATGGATATGTAGACGAATATGATCCAATAACATCACGTTGCAGAGATTACATTTGCGTTACACATTACATCGAAAGTAATACCAAACAAGTTTCCATTTCCAAGGACACCACGAACATGGAGCTATTTCAACGAGATCTAAACGAGATCCTGAATACTCACCTTGGTGTGCTCTCTGACCGTATCACTATGCTGGATGCTCTTAACTTTTGTGATTATTATCGAGGTGTTTTCAATATAATACAATCATGGTTACGTGAAAATGAAACTAATTTAACTTTGGAAGAAATCATAGAAGGTTTTTGTCAAGCCCCAGTTTCAGATACCAAAATTCCAATACATATTTTATTCAAATTATATCAACGTGTGTGTACAACAATGAATAAGTATACAAAATTCCAATATATTCCATACAAACTATATCAACGTGTACATGTACAATAATAAATAGTATACAAAAACTGAAATACTTGAACATATTTCTGTTTGCAGTCAATTCTTGCAAAGTTGGTGGGCTCCTACCGCTGTTGAAAATTCTCAGAGTAACACACACATATCAGTCATATTCAAACAAGGACAAAATTTATCAATGAATCACATCAATAGAAATAAAATCCAAATGATAACCTCATTACAAGCTATAGTGCCCCCAAGGTAAAGTGTCGGATGATTTTTTCGTTTGTCGTCGTGTGGACTTTAGCCTATTTTCATCTGCTTGATACTGAAAACGTTGTGAGCGTATGATCGAATAGTGAACTGCTCACATATATTCTCTTTAAAATTTCTGAGACAATTGACATGATATTTAAAATCAATTTTATTTTTGACTACATTATATCGAATTCCTTTTGATTTTTTGATAACTTTTCCACCCTGCACTTTGTAGGTGTACATTTTGGACGTAAACCTGCAAAGTTCCTGATGATTTTACCATTTGCTTCATCTTTCATTAACCCAGGAACTTTTTTATTCACAAGTGGAATTTGAAACCTATTATCGGGCGAATAATCGGAAGTATACAATTTTTATAAGTTATTTTAATTGAGTTCTGAATAGACATCTCCACACGTTATTTCGTAGATGAAGCTGTCTTTATCTGTATTCATTAACTTGCAATTTTCTATATCTAGAGTGGGAACCATGAAATCGTAATGGAAATCAAACATACATGTTTTGAATTATCTAAAATTGCCATTCCGATGTACAGAAGTTAATTGAAAACAAGTTCAATCTTTTTCAATTCAATAGTTACCAAGTCTGTATCGAAAACGGTTCGACTCTGAAATCGGGGGCTCGAAATTGAATTTTTGGCGCCATAACGACCGTTCCAGGAATTCACAAGTTTGACCACCCTGTGTAACCGAATGTTTTCCATTATTTTCCCAAATATAGCATTTACCATTAGTTCATATAGATTTTTGCCAAAAGAACTGGTGGCTGCAGCCCTTAGACGAGTATTCAACTCGATGTAGGGACGCAGACATGCAGATTGTTTGAATTTCACAACCCGATAAATTTTGGTTAGGATCAAACCATTTTTCAATGCTTGTTTCAAGTCCAGTAATGCAAAATATATTTGTCTTTATTATACAGGATACCCATTAATTTTTTTTGTTTGGAATTTGGTGGTGCTTGATGCTCTGGACAAAACGGAAAATCTTTATGTGAATCATGTAATCTCTCAGGGTATTCCAAATCAACTTCCAATATGTAGCCTTCTGAAGCATTGTCAGGAATTTCAGTTACATCTTTATCAAAATTTTCAACCCATTGAAAACCGTTGTAAGGTAAACATTCTAACATTGCCCAATCATATAAATTATTAACGTCTAAATATGAAACATATTTCAAAGGTTTTTCGGGATTGATTGCTTCCATATATTCATTATTTGCTTCAGAATATCTATTTGAACAAAACCGATATTCCGCCACTCATCCCCTTTTCTACAAACATAATCATGTTTGTATCATGATCATGATCAATGTCTTTTAAAATTTGTAATTTGCATTTCGTACACTTCAACATGGCATCCCACGTGTACCCAGGCATAGTATAATACCATGCTGGCTCGAACCCAAAAGTTGCCATGCTTTTTTGACGAAAATTTTCAAAAACGTCTGCCAGTAACAAAATATCTGTTTTCAAATATAGGTCCGCATACGATCCCAAGTTTGTAATTTCGAATGATTTCCACACATTTTGTGTGTGACCATATTTCTCTTCTGTAAGGTATTCAACATTTAATTTATTATATATATAATCATATGGAAACACCCCTTTCTTGGTGAGACGAACGAATTTCTCATCATTTAAATGAATAAATTCTTTTTTTTTATTTCAAAATCATTTCGATTCAATGTGGATATTAATTCATCCAACGATGTTTCCATGAAACGGAAAGAATCTATAAATCGAAATTTAATTTCAGTTTCAGCATCCTCCTGTGTAAAGAAAATGTATTTCTCTTTATTTGAGGGAAGTATGCTCACACAGCCTTTTTTTGCGATATCTCTTATAATGAAGTGACTGTCGTATCCTAAAAGATTATGAAAAGTAATGGATACTACGAATAATTTTCGAAAGTGGACATTACAAGGGGCTTGGTGTGCTAATCCGCGGAACGCCCCCGTATAGTGATCATGATCTTACACAATAACGTCTTTGGAGGCGAACGATTTTTCGCAAATATGACAAGTCGTTGCAGCAATGATATTATTTAAAGGCACTGTCATCGGCTCAATATTCTTCATTTTTGATTCGAAAAATTTTTCAATATCAGACAACTCATCGGCAAACCATTTCATACAGTCTTCACCTCGATAACTTTTGAAATGAGAAAAAATGTCGTCATAGGAACACTTGAAGTAGTAGCCTGCACTGAAAGGTATATGTTTTTGGTATTTTGTAGTTTTCTTAGATATGCTTTTGTTACATTTTTCCAACAGTGACACGAAATCAGCAAAAATTATAAACGGGTATTTTTGTTTATGAACATAATTTCGTAATTCCACATAAACATATGTAGGAAATGAAATTTTACTGTCATTCACTTTTTCGCACAAAACAGTATGATCATTCAATTTTTGCTGACTTGAAAAATAATTGAGGCATCTATCACAAAAGATTTTTTTCTTGCAATTTTTGTTCAGTTGTCTACTTGATAGTCTAGACATGTCTTTGATCCAACAATAATGGAATTTAATTTCAGTCTCGTCATCATCATTAATTGGTGGAGCCTCATAATCATTCAAATTTGGAAAATATTTGTCTTGAATTAATAACAAATTAACATGTCCGTCTCATTTTGCTGCCATGAATCTGGCAGGTACTACTACATAAATTGATTTTTCCTTTGCTTGATTCAATTCTAAAGAGTAAACGTTTACCGAAATATCATTAAGTTTCTCAAATTTGGAAATTTGATGTAAGTCCATCGGAGTATTTAGCCCTGTAGTATTCAGAACTGTAGAATTGTGTGTATATTTTGACACTATATTAGAATTTTCTGCTACAGGATACAAGGCGCTAATAATACTCCAAAAGAAGCACATTTTGTTATCGTTTGAAAGAAGAACCGTTACCAATCACATATTTATTTATTGCTACTTCCAACAGAAGAATTTTACTCGAAGCCCACTCCGACAGTTGTTCTTCAAATTCGCCTAACTTATTCAATATAACATTCCCAGCGTCAAGTCCAGACCTGAATCGATAACTTTATTTATTGTACTGAAATATTTGCGATCAACAATTTCCTTATCACTCGATTTGTTAATAAAATCCCCTGAAAATGTAAAATTAACTTTGAGAGATGACTTTTGTTTTGAAATTTTTGAAATCTCACGTTTGAATGGTGAAAAAGCATCGCCTAGAAACTTTTTAGGATCTTTATCCTGAATTGATGATTACCCCCGTTGTTACTTTACGATTGAAAACATTGTTAACAGTTTGCCACTTCACCCTGGAGCTTCGTCGCTTCAAACCTAAGCCTATATGTTTATTTTTCTTCATTTTAATAATCACTTTGAAGCGTTCCAATTCCCCAATTTTTGTAATTATTTTCTTTTTTTCCCCTACCGAAAATTTAATTTTTTTCATAACTAAAACGCATTTCCTTATATGTTTATTGTTAAATTTGATAGCTTGTTTGGCAATATGCTCTGAATAATTATCTCTAATGACTGAAAGGTAATTATCAATTACCGACTCAGTGTTTGGAAAACCAATCATTTAGATTGTATTTATTGACATGACTCACCGATATTTTCTTCACAAATAAAATTTTTGGTGTGATGAGTAGGTTCTGGAAGCTGATGAGATTAAAGCTCGTTCTGGAGAGGTTGCTAAGACGGATTTGGATGTAGTTATAAACAAACACCAGATATTTTTTTCAAGAGTAGGGGTAATGTCTTTCATGAAGTGATTGAGAAAAATGAGCAAGCTACAGTTTTGATTAAAAAAAAACTATTATTCAAAACAAGGAATTCAAGACACATATTCTGCAAGTACTAAACACATAAAAAGTATTGAAAACACTACTTTATGCCGATCATATCTATGAATGAAAAAATTTTTGAGTCGAACAAAAAGTATTGTGTACAACCACAAACTCTTTACATAAATTGAACAAAGGAAAAATGGGAAAGCAGTACTAACCTCAATTTCGTACAATATCAAAAGAAACAACACGACAGCGTATTTTTCTGATAAAAAATTCTTCTAAATGGAGGTGATACTCCTCCGTCACTCGGTGTGATAATAAATTGTTGTAGTTGTTAATTGGTCCCCTCTTCACGACTGAACTTGAATTTTAGGAAATCCACCTGCGAGAAACCAAAAATAAAAAAATAATTAATGTTTCAAATTATACGAACACTCTCTCAATAAACAACAACATGAATGAAAGTTATTCCTAACTTACTATGCGTTTTATCCAACTAGAAAGCTCATCACAAAATGAGCCTCTGTTTACTACATTATAAATGTGTATATAGACAAGCTATGGCATTGTCAAAGGCAAATAGGTAAAATACGAGAAAAATTCTTATTCAGCTTGGATGATTCTCGAGTAGAATTCATAATCACATTTCCCGGTTATGAGACTGCCATCTAATAAAACATCAACACAAATTGTGCGATATAATAATTAATGTAAGAGATAGTATTCGAGAAAATGGATGTCAGCAATTACCGGTTCTTATCTTTTATTCATCATTTCTTCAATCATTTCTTTTCTTCTGATGCATGTAGGATGAAAATTGTTGTCCAGGGTTGGCTTAAGGAATACGTAAATACCTCAGAACCGTTTTCTGTTACAAAATAATTAAAAAAACGTCAACCCTCAAAAAGTATGTATAAAAAAGACACTCAAGAAAATTAATCTGAGAAAAATTTTGGAAATTCAATGATAATTCAACAACAACTCTCACCACCTTTGAAATAAATTAAATTTTAGTGAATTCATTTGAGAAAAAGTCAAAAACGTTTAAAAAATCTTGCAATAAAAATTCAAAAAGTGAGCATGAAAAACACTTACTTTCCGATAAAATCGTTGCCTTGTCACTAGTATCACTGATACAACTCACTCATCATTTCGCTCCGCAGGAAGTATTTATAGGAAAATAAGTAATGACAAATTATGAAATCAAACAGAAAGCCTTTGTTCCGTCGCTTTGAGAACTGCATATCTCTGGTTGCTGATTCAGCATTGACAGTGATTGATGTCACCTTGGGTAAGAATAGGAAATTAGGTGATGACACATTATGCAGTCAAACAAAGAACCTTTGTTTCATCGCTTTGAGCCACGTTTCTGGCTTCATCGATAAGTGATAGCGATAATTCTATATACCTATATCATATATTCCTACCAACTTGAAATAAAACAAAAAATTTACTGTTTTAATCAGAATATTGATTTTTTTTATTAAATTTCATAATTGTTGTACAACTCAAATCAAAGCACATGCTTACATCGTAGATTCTATGATAACTTTATAAACGTCAAATTCCATTTGTGACTTCTTTTTTCTCTCTTTCCTCGTTGCGTGTTCTGGAACAAATTCAACAGTTTTTTTGTATTTAAATGACGAAGATCTTGAAATATCTTTTTCAATTCATATCTGAGTTGTGTATTCTTTGGAATTGCGTCTGCGCAAATACTGCTAACTGACCTCCATTGACTGATGTCGAACGAATCGATTAACATTGTTTACATGTATAAACACTAGCGTTTACGGATACTTCGTTGGAATTCCACCCACATTAGATACGTTTACATATTAAACAAAAATTATTGTAGTCGAAAGTTCAGAATTGGTTTTTGAGCATCGTTGACGACATATTCTACACTCTGAGGCTGGAACACTGAATGCCATTATAATACTAATTTTCGTTCACCAACGACGTACGGAACATGGTTTTCTTTCCAATCTCATATCAAATGTAACTAACTAATGGTGTACAATTATTTGAACACGAAAACGGCTATGTTAATAACAACAAAACGATAACGAATAAACGCAAGCAAAACGGTCGAAACTTATGCAAAAAATTGTATTTTGAAATGTCATTGTCGAATACTTCGCTCCCCCCATTGCCCTCACGTTGAGTCCACAACGATTAATCTCTCGACACTTTTGGATCTCCTCTTTCTCCTCATGATGCTAACTTCGTCAACAAAGATAAGAGAATGGATGCTGGATTTCTGTTAAACTGACATGTTTTTTCTTAGATATATTTTGACGTACCCTGTATACTTCGACGCCATGTTTTTTTCTTTTAATAATGTATTTTGAGATATTCCGTACACAGTCGTATTCCTAACCATTCATTTTCAAACCGGCAACGCTACACAACGTCGAACCTGCCATGCCTGCATTGGCAGCGTATAACCTCGATACCATTTCCATCTTTCGATTACGCTTCGATTACGTCACACGTGTATCTCGCTCTTACACACACATGCACATCTTTACATGAAATATTAATTATTTCCCAGGTCTAAGTATATTTTTCTATCTTCAACATGATAATGACGTTTACAACTTCCCTAACATTCTACGAAAATTAAAAAAATTGGTCGAGTATATAAAATGAGTCAATTTCGGTCCTGACAAAACTTACGCTGTAAATATCCATCATTCACACTTACTTTCAATATCTTACGTTGATGTAGAGGCTAAGGACAATGTCTACCACGCGAATGTCCTGGGTTCGATTCTCATAACTATAAACTTGTTTTTATTAGAAACACGTGACTGAAACGTGACAAGGGGGCCCGAGGGATGATGCGGAGTCTCGAGAGGGCCTGAGCGGTGATGTGGAGTACTAAGGGGGCCGAGGGGCAGAGTTCCACGCTTGAATCGCTACGAAACTCATCCCATCCTGCGTCGATGACGTTTCACCCACTCCCGTTTGAGCCAGAACATACATTGTTCATCTACTATTTTTTATAGAAAGAGAACTACAAAGCAAAGAAATAATTACCTATGTTATGCTTATGAAGTTTCAGAATCCATTGTCTCGTCCGAAGAGGAATCCCCAGTCACACTTAAATCTATCATTATTTGGTCGAAAACAGTGTCTACCATCCCGAACAATTTCCACATTTTCTCTTCTTCCTCGATCACATGGGCTACAGCATAAGCCCAATCTTCTTTCCCTATCCATTCCATTGCGAGTTCTAATAAACGTTGGACACCAGAAATTTTATATGTCACGTTGTCATGAGCTACATAACCCTCAATTTGAGACCAGATTAATTCTATCGGGTTTAACTCGCAATGATAAGGAGAAAGTCTCAAAATGGTGATGCCTTCAGCACGACTCATAAGCTCGGACTTAACCATATCCTCGGGAAATGAAATTCCTTTTTGTCCTAACCAACTCTGCATGTCTGCTTTTCTGGTGGTCATAGTTGGCAGCTGCTCTACTAATCGGCTGTGATAAGAAGCATTATCCATTACTATTACCGAATTTGACTCGACTCGTGAAAGAAGGGATTCAAACCATCCTTCAAAGCATTAGTCGTCCATATCTTCATGATAATCCCCCGTTTTTATGAATGAAAAAATTAGTGCACTATCGTCTAAAAAGCCACTCTTGCTATCTATATGGGTGACAATTATTCGTTGCTTTTTACCTGTTGGTCCGCGTAACCCTGTTGATGGACCGTCCACAAATGCTTGACAATAACTAGTTACAGTAGTATCTTGCCAGATCTTGGATACTGTGTGACCAGCATTCACCCACGTTCCATCTAGATAATAAATCTTTTTGTGAGCAGAACGTATTCCTCTAATAGAGCGAAGATATCTCCGAAGATATTTTCTCTTTCTGTCAAGACAGATTTACGGGATCGTTTGGCATATATAAATTTTAAATATTCTTTTATTATTTTCCTTAACTTCTCTTTGCTCATTTTTGGAAAGAGATCAATATCCATTACTTTTGTCCTAATGGATTTGGTGATTGGCGCGTTATTCTCAAAAAAGAATGAATGGTATAGCGTACAAAATTTTTCTGGTACTCGTCCATTTCAATTTTTTTCTACCACGACAATGTACTTTTGGAGCTTGCACAATCCCAGTCACCTTTTTTTCACGTACAATGCGTTCAATTGTCGACACGGATATTCCCGTTAAAAA
>WOGO01009730.1:0-10083 GCA_015342085.1 Leptinotarsa defecta | reverse complement strand
GGTGTTGAAATAACAGTTTGGTGTTGGGAAAAAACTCCAGTAATATTCATTACTACACCAAAGGTTCCAAACAGTGCATCATAAGTACTATCAATAGTTTCCTGCTTGTACAAATGATTTATCCCTGCAGGATATTTTTGTGTGGTTGCTGAAAAATTGTGTTAAGAATCAATATTTTGTGGTTTATTGTTTCAATAGTTTTTGTCCTGGCCTATATTTTTTTAATGTTACTGTTAGAGTTGGACATATTGTCAAAGCAAAAAACATAACTGCTGGCCTAAAGGAATAATTTTTGCTGTCAACGTGAGATTTTCAAGTTAGAGCAGAATCAAGAGTACTTCTTGATTGTTCAAGAAATTTTACATTTTGGTTCATTTCAGTTTCAATATTTCTCAAAGAAAAAACAATATAATCAGCTTCAAACGCAATCTATTACAGTCATTGGACTTTGACTGCCTCTATGATGTTCTCTTGTAGTTAGACGGAAGATGAATTTGTTTTTTTAATTTTGTGTCATTGGCAAAGAGAATCATCGCAGTGTTCGACATCCCCACTGAAAGAAGTTGATATAGGTCAAAAATAGAAATGGACCCAGTACCGAACCTTGGGCGCCCTGTACAGACATAAAAATATTTGTTGAAGTATATATTTAGTTTGCTGTCTATTATTTGAGTAGGAAGTATATTTTTGCATCAAATTGAGATCATGAGAGGCATAGTCACACTTTTGAAAGATTGATTACAGCATTCAACAAATTTTTTGTTATCTTAGGCAGAATTAAGAGTAGATATAAGTTTACTTTGGCAAGAGCTGAAGATCTGTTGCAAAAACTAAATTGGGAATTTGTAAAAAGTTTGTTTTGTTCAAAATGGATGTTCATTTTCAGTTTCAGTACTTTTTTTGATAGATAGGTGGTAATTAATCTTGTCATTTGGATCACCTTTCTTGAAGATGGATATTAAATGTGGATATTTTTTTTTTTTATTTACAAAATACCCGCATCAACCATCAAGGTTATTAGCGGTTTGACACAGTATTTTACAAAAGTTATTTACAATTTATGTAATATCTTTATGTCGGTTAAGAATGAGATGAGTGGTTGTGTATAACAGCTTTCCCCTAAGATGTCCTGGAGATTTTCCGCTTAGTTATGCTCCAGTCTTTCCGCACAGTACATTGGACACTACTAATATGTGTTGAAAGTGTTCTAATCAAGTTAAGGTACTCTGTATATAAACTGGGATATCACATTGGTGAATATAACTATAAAAGTATATTGGACAATCTTAACTTGAATACTCTCATAGAAGATTCACAAAATAATCAATGATAGCATTAATTCCCCAAAAGTTGAAGAAATATGGGTAGAATTTTGAGACTTGCAAACACATACAATATAGACTTAGAATTCTTAAATTCTTATTTGGAATCTTTTGAAAAGACTGAAAAGATTGTAATTGATTGACTAATTTTTGTGTTTCTTCTGTAAATTGTTAAGTAAACATAATATAAATCTAAATACAATACAATTGAAAACTGATAACTTCAAGTTAGATTAGAAAAAGAATGAATGGTAGGGTCAGAAAAATGTATTTTATAGGATTAAAATTGTCAGTTGAAAAATATGTAAACATAATTTCCATGACCATCAATTTGTATTTGGACTTCTTTAAAACATATTTTTTATTAAAGAGACATAACATCAATTTAGACAAAAAGATGACCTCCAAAATTTTATAATGTGAGTTTTCTATTACAACAAATTTCAGTAAAAGAATTTATGCAATTTCAGTCAGCAAAATCTAATATTAGACATGATGAGTACTATTTCTAGAACAAAAATTCTGTCATCAATGATAATCTCACCCACACATACATTTGAAATTGTTTCTGTTAAAGATAACCCAATTGAAGAGGCCTTCTTTATAAACTTGATACAAGTTTATAAAGATAGGGTTGGGTTGTTCTATTTCATGTCCAATTAGAAAAATAAAAATGCAATTATTTAACTATTTGTTAATTTTCATCAGGTTATCAACACTTATTGTTTGAAAAAATGTTTGCTTCATGTGTCTCCATTGATATATTATAAAGAATATAAATATATTAAGGAAAATTCATCTAGACATTAAGTACTTTAAGATATAAATGGGAAGAAACAGTACTGGAATCAAACGAGGCATCATGCATAGAAAAAATAAGTTTTGAAAAATAAACATTTTCATTTGGTGTCATGAAATGTTTGCAAATACGTTTCGTTCGATATTGGCCACCTTCAACTTGTTTTCAAAAACGAATTTCTATTTTTTCTGTAAAATTTTGTAGCCATTCTTGTCCTGCATTCAGGCATGTATCACACTTTTTGTCAACCATTTCGGTCCATAATGACCATCATCACGGTTTAACCAATGACTCAAGAATAAAACTTGCCATTTAAAAGCTTTCTATCATTCAAGTCAATGAATGTCAGGATCGCACATTTTCATTAGGTAGCAATGATATTTTAATAAAAATTCATTAATACATCTATTCAGATAAGGCCAAGTGAATCAAAAAAGTAAAAATCAACAAACTGAACTATAATACATGCTCAAAGTTTCTGCTGTTACATTGCATATTACATATTTTCTATTACAACAAATCTTGAAAAGCTAACAGAAATGAGATGAACTTGTAAATTTCAAAGGTATATTGTCATTCTCATATCTTGCAAGCTGTTATTATTTATCACAGCCATTCTCAAACACCTTCTTGTGAATTGAAAAATTGCATTCAGCAAATAAATGAAAATGAATGTGAATGAAATGTTACTTTATTTCTAATAATTTTCAACAATTTGTTCAAATTTCCTCTTCACTTGTTTTATATAACTTTCAAGTTCTAATCAATTAATGAGTTTATGTTATTATTGTTAAAAAGGGATTAGGTTCAATCATCTCTCAAATATCTTATTTCACATAGAAAGCAATCACCTAAGGTTCACCATAAATTGAAATAAATTAACCAACCCTCTGAAGGATGGTTTGATGGGTAACTGTTGTGATACAACAAAGAAATAAATCCTTCTATATAATACTTACTCAGCTTCCCTATGTCTCTCAGAAAATGAGCTGATTCTGATTGAGAATGGCATGGAACAAGTTCCGAGAACATTAACAACCCTATAGTTGTGGAATCTTGTGTTGAATCCCAGTTTTTGTAGACAACGGGCAAATCTTCTTGCTGCTTGCTTGGCTGCATCTTCGCTGGTGGCTCCTGTACAAGTGATTTTTCCAGAAGACCAGATACTTGCCGTAGTGTAAGGTCTGCGTAATTTCATAGTAACCATGCCGTTTTCTTTGCGGTATTCAACGTTCGCTCCAGAAAGAGCTATTTCACGTAGGTTCAAATGACATCTTACACTAAAACTACACACTACATTGTTAATAACTATGTCTATTTCAGGTTCTTCTACAGTTTCCACGTTTTCATCAATTTCATTTTGTTCACTTTTAACATCACATTGTTCATCATTGGATTCTGTTAATTGGGGTTTATCACTGTTATTCAACATATTAACATGTTCAAATCCATTTATATTTTGAACTTGATGTACCAGACCGTTTCCATTAGACAAGGGCTTCATACCATTATTCTGAATGATCGTAGCCATAATATGGTATCCGGGCCTATATATATATTTCAGAATTTTTAACCACGAGATAGGAGAAAGTGAGTATTAATACAAATATAAAAATGCGATTTAACTTCGGGAAGTATTGTCCACGGGCATTTAAAGATACCCTGGACCACACAGGAAGTAGGAGGGTTAAATCTCGGTTAATGTCGATTTCGGTACCTTCTATCTATTTTTTTACACCTCACTGAAATTATATTATCGTGAAATAACTTTAAGAATAGTTATACAACTTTATCCGAGCTATATTTTCGATAAACGAAACACTATCCTTTGTAACTGGCCATAACACACAAATACTACAAACTCCACAACTTGACGAGCAGATTTGCAAAATTTTCTCGATTTCTCAATGTCAAATACCGACAGAGAAATCCTGAAGTCGCCATTTCCTCTACTTATATCTATTCACTCATAGATGGTACCATAATAACAATCATGGATAAAATTACGTTTGTAAAACAATCAGTGTTGCCAATGACGTGGTAATTTCCAGGATCGTGGATAATTATAAGTTTTTCCTGGGATTTTTCTAATAAAATTCATTTTGGGTAATCACCGGATAATTGAACTGACGATAGGGTAAACATTCTGGCTTTTCCGTCAGATAGAATTATTTAGTTTTCTATTCGAAGGCTTACAGTCCTATTCCTATTTAGGTGATCGTGGTCACGGAATAACCAGTAAACTTAATCTTACTCGTATATGTTTAGTGTCACCTATCAATGAATTAAGCAAAAAGAGATATCGTTGTTATAAATTGTTAGTGGTAAAGGTAATACTCAAATAATTTCAGCATGGTCCTGCTGCTGAATGAATAAGAAACATTTGCGAGACTACTCATCTCTGTGAGGTATCTTGCATAAATGTCTGTCGGATATAATTCGATATCCAGCGTGATATTACCCGAGGAAATAATTGCTTTCTGGCAGGCATTTACCAGAACCTACTGTGTAGGTATTTGGAAGAGACGAATGTTTCGAAATTTTAGTTCGAAATATTTATTGTGAAATATCAATTTTCTTGTTTTCATCTTTGTTAGAGTATTGATACATGGGATGTTTCTTTCCCGCTTGGGACTTTGTTCACGAGATGGAGCTGTTATTAGTTGAAAATCTTTCTCTCATACGAAGGTTTCATACGTGCAGTTGAGCCGCATTGAAATTAATCGAGTCCCAAGCACACTGATGTTTGGGTTGGATCTTTCCTGCAGTGATGAGAGGTAATACCTCGTAACCGGTCTGTAGGTGATCTACTTGACTGATTTCAGTTTGGCCCTGCTGCTGGATGAACGAGAAACATCTGCAAAACTAACCTCTTCGAGGTAGGTATTTTGTATGAATATCTGTCGGATATAATTCAATGTCCAGCGTGATATCAGCCGGGGAAGTATTTGTTTTCCGGCAGGCATTTATCAGAACCTACTGTGTACTGGGTAGTTGGGAGAGATGAAGATTGTGAGATATTATTTTGAAATATTTATTTTTTTATTGATAATGACCTATTGGTCTACTGCACCTTAGAGGAAGTAAAGAAAGACAAAAAAAAGTGAAGATGAAGAAAATGACATTATGTCATATGATTTCAAATGTCAGGTTACGTCCTGTTTAAATGAGAAAATGAGGAGTCTGGATATAACTGATCGAACATGAAACCAAATGTAGGAATGAAATAAAAATAATGAAATGTTAATTTACTGTTAAATATTTATTTGAGATGGCTATACAAACCCTTGAATTTGTCACCATCTTTTCGTTATTTTTTAATTTCACAGTAGCATATAAATAACACTTCATATTGTTATTGAAGGACTGCATTTTTTAAATTTTTTGAATGATTAGGTACTTTATAAATATTAGTAGAAGAGAGAAATGATTACTCTTGGCCGTCTACTAGGGCTAGGAAAATGTCATCGTTTTTTCCTGAAGGAATTGGTCCACTCTCAATATAATCATAAGGTAAGAAGAATGTTTATTGATTAGTTAATGAACAGTTGTAATCGATTTTTAAAATCTGCAATATAACTACCCAAAATTAATTCACCTGCTTTGTATATATTTATTATATGAATAACAATTAGATCACATGTATTTTCTCAATCGACTTCTTTGCATTTTGAATAAACTGTTTCAAAAAAGTCTGAAGGTGGATTAATGTACTGATGTTAAGCTTCAGTTTTGAGTTACGAGAATTCATGATGTTCATTCGTTCTTACTATTACGAGTTATGCATGAATGTTGCTATTGAAACACAATGATTCAACTGCTTATGACTTATTACTATTGACTTTTGTAAATCCACCTTCATACATATTACCCATAAATTCTGTAGGTACCTTCAATTGTGATTAATTTAATCAAAGTCCTTTCAACAAAGAATACAATATTGAATCCATAACATAGGTTCAAATTGACCTGTTTACACATCTGATATCCTAGTGTTTCAGAAACATTTTGCTGAAATTTCCCAAGTATAATGAAAGAAGTTATGCAACATCCAGAACATCGAGCCAAGTTTATTTGATTGATGAAAATGAAAGTCAAAATGTAGATAATGTTAGCATCAGTAAATATACCAACAGGACTCACACCTGTGGAGAACTTACCAGTGAAAATATTGGACAATCAGTTACTCTCTGTGGATGGTTGGAGTACCAGAGAATGAATAAATTTGTTGTACTTAGAGATGGATATGGAGAGACGCAACTCATAGTTAAAGAAAAAGTATAGTAACTAAACTTCCACCTTGTTAGAAAACCACATTTTAGAATATTACATTTGGTAAAGTGTCCATATTTGAAATGAATCATCTTCAAATCAAATCAAAATATACTTTATTGTCCGAAGATTTGCATCTTATTGTCCAAGAAATACAATGTTGATATAAAAAAAGTACTAAAAAAGTATAAATGTAAATATAGAATTTTTTATAGAATTAGGTTTGTTGAAATAGATTTTTTGTTTAATGAAATAGGATTACATAATTTCACAACAAATATAAATAAATAAAAGGAAGCTAACTTTGTTCAGAGTGTAAGTATTCATGTCGTGAATGACTATGTCAAAGCTTTTTTTTGACGGTTGTGTCTAGGTTTTTATGTCCGACATTTCATCTATGACTGCGACAAACATGGAAAATAACTTTGACGAAGCTAACCTTAATATTTACATTAATCGCAGTAATAAAGCTTATCTGTCTTTATCATTTGCTACTTCCATTTTTTACATACAAAAGGTTTG
Organism: Leptinotarsa defecta; assembly: GCA_015342085.1. NCBI lineage: Eukaryota > Metazoa > Arthropoda > Insecta > Coleoptera > Chrysomelidae > Leptinotarsa > Leptinotarsa defecta. The sequence continues at coordinate 3,168 of WOGO01009730.1, read as the reverse complement.
ATTTCCTCAAAATAGAAAATTACAAACATTACACAAATTTCTTTTTAGTGAAATAAAAAATACATAGTCAATTTTTACTTTGTGTTTTCTGAATTACTAAGCATTGTATTTTAGGACACAGAAACACAAAGTTTCCTAGAAGTCCTACCCTTTGAATCAATTATTGAAGTGAAAGGCACAGTTTTATCGAGACCAAAGGGCATGGAGAATAAAAATCAAAAAACAGGTGAAATTGAGGTTTCTGTGGAAAAATTCAGAGTGGTTAATAAAGCCAGAGACAATTTGCCGTTCAACATCAGAGAATTTCAGAAAGCTAAAGAGCCCTTGAGGATGCAGTATAGATATCTAGATTTGAGGTTTCCCATCATGCAGCAAAACTTGAGATTGAGGTCCAAATTGCTGATGAAAATGAGAGAATTTTTAATTAACAATCATTTCATTGACGTTGAAACTCCGACATTATTCAAGGCCACACCCGGGGTGAGATTTTTATTGAATGAAAAAAAAACTGCCCTTTTCAGGATAATGTTTCTTGAAACAAAAATTCTTTTTAGGGGGCACAAGAGTTTATTGTTCCTACACAATTCCCCGGTCATTTTTATAGTTTAGTTCAAAGCCCTCAACAATTCAAGCAAATGCTTATGGCGGGAGCAATTGACAGGTACTTTCAAATAGCTCGGTGCTACAGAGACGAAGGGGTGAGATCAGATAGACAACCAGAATTTACCCAGTTGGATATTGAGCTATCCTTCACGAATGTTGATAGTGTAATTCAATTGATAGAAGACCTTCTTCAGTATTCTTGGCCGAAATCTTTTGATCCAATACCAATGCGATTTCAGAAAATGTCTTATGAAGAAGCAATGGAAAATTATGGCAGTGATAAACCTGATGTTAGGTTTGACTATAAGGTATCATTCATTCTTATCCTTTTATATTCGGGGTGCCAATTTGAAAACTGTTATACTCAACTTATGTTATAATCAATAATGCTATTACTCAATAATGTATGCAAAAGAAAACTATGCACTACATTCAAATGTAAAGAAATTGTTAAACAAATATTTCTTTAAATGAAACAACTTTTGAATACTAAGAAATCACTAAAATGATCAGTTTGCCCATTGACTGTAACCTGAAGTGATCTGGGCATATTTCATTTTTCTGCACAACTGGCTAATAAAAAACCTGTTATAATGGCTATATTTTGAAACAGCTCAAAGCTACCTAAGGTAGTCTATAATAAACTGAAGTCAAGCTTCTGAAGTTGTCAATATTTTTGTAGTGCAAAAATGGACTGTGCTTGTGTTGGTCAATTTTAAATATTGCTGAAAACATTTACATCAAATTTAGCTACTGGGGTTTGTCAGTTTTGCCTTGAAAAATAAATATGTAAATATTTTTAGAGCTGAACACAGATAGGTAAAACGATGTCTAACCTAATCAGTACCATCCCTAATCTTTTGCTGAAATTTTGTTGTATTGATGAAAGTAATTTTTTTCTGATTGGCGACCCATATATTTTTCGAGAAGAGCATATACAACGAATATTACTGGAGTTTTTTCTCAACACCAAATCAGTTTTAATCTTCCTCTTTTAAGATGCTCACTTGGTGATCGAAACATGTGTCGAGGTGTTAAAAATAACAATTTGGTGTTGGGAAAAAAAAACTCCAGTAGTATTCATTACTACACCAAATGTTCCAAACAGTGCATCATAAGCATATACAACATCAACAAAAAGATAATATTGCAAAAGTCAATTATAGTGTTTTAGTTTTTGAAGACAACTTGACAGGCGATCATGTTTGAAAAGACATTGCAGATATTTTTCATTTTCAGCAGGACAGTGTTTCATCTCATTATTTTGCTGTCCTACAATGGTCCAACAGGAGATTCCTAGGTAGATGAATTGGCACAAAGAGTGCATTATAATCGCCTGTGAGATCACCGGATTTAACTGCTATTGACTTTTTTAGGGAAATTTCAAATCTGGTCTTCATAAAACACAACCTGTTGATATTGAAAATCTTTAAAGATGAATTACATCGACATGCTGGTCAGTTCCCCTTGAAGTTTTCAGAAAAGATTAGGAATTGCTACGGTTTTATTTTTGATGTTTCTCGTGAATTGAAAGTTATTCTTTCAAAGTAAAGAAACAAACAAAAATTCAACAACTTTATTCTTGTTCCTCAAGAGTTGGAATGTTACCTGGGAACTATTACTGTTAACTTTTGTAATTGAATGCGATTTTTTTGAAACTGTTAATCAGAAAATAATAACTTGGGGCACTTGGATGAATTTATATTTCGGACCCGTAAATCACGCAGATAGTTTAAGCTGCCCATTTTTACTAACCAAGTGAACTTGGCTGAACCAAGTTGATATTCCAGAAATGTATCTACAGTATAGAAGGTATTAAAATTCACTATTTCTTGAGAAGGATAATGAAACAGTTCAATAGAAACACGTTTATTTGTGCTACATTCAATGTAGCAAAAAAACTCGCGGCTAAAGGCCAATGGTGACTTTTTTTATTTGATGACTATAGCTGGCATCACTATCAAAAAATTGTCCAATTCTTGAAAAATAAGTTGAAGGAATTTGCGTCTATGCTCACTGAAGACCATTGAAAGCGTTGAGCACAACTAGAGAGGTCCTTGAAAGGAGGCAGTAATTAACAAACGTATACGAAAGTTGGAGATATTACTTACAAAACAACTGAAGTGACAAAATGATGATATTTTTGCAAGGACAGTAAATCTGAACATTTGGTCAAAATGTGAAATGTATACGTCTGACACATTCCCACATGTCGTGTCCCGATTGTTCAGACGGCATTTAAATTATTGACATCGTTTAACCTTCATATGCACGTAGACACCCCTACAAGAATCTCTAATTTCTCTTCCACGATTATTGATTATTTATGTACAAATATTAATGCCGTTGAATGTATGGTTGTAAATTCTGGTTTATCGGACCATGAAGCCATTTTGTGTAATTTATCATTCGAGAGAAACGTCAACAAAAAGTATTTACGACGAGGAAGACTTTTCAGTAAACACAACTATAATAAGTTTGCCCAACTTTGTGAAGAGTCTGACTGGAATAACGTCCTACATTTTGAGGACCCCCTGAGTGAATTCCATAAATTACTATCTGTGA
>WOGO01009729.1:0-10083 GCA_015342085.1 Leptinotarsa defecta | reverse complement strand
AAAACATTTAGGTTATACCTATAATGAAACAATCGCAATAGGTAAATTACATCGAACATCACTCACACATCAATCAAACAAATACCCTATTTTTTCAAAATTAAAAAGAAACAAACAAACCATAGAGAAGTTGACCTACAGATTACATAACTCTAATCACCTACATCTTCTACATACATTTATACACTGCAGTAATATGTATTTTTCACATCAACACATGGTGTATCTGTGCTCTAGGCAAATCTGAGATCCAAGCTTCAAGATCATTTTTGAACATATTAATGCCAAAGATAGTTTTAATATGTGCTGGAATAAGATTATACAGCCGAGGAGCTAAGTAAGTATAACACTTCTGTAAAGTATTTTTCTCTGATTTTGGTACATAGGTTGAGTTGCATTATGGTGTTCAATTTTTCTAAGTTCATGTTAATTTTTGTATTGCTTTGTAACAGTTTTGAAGAAGTAAAGTTGCCTTATGTCTAAAGTCAATGAGTAGTGATTTGAAATTTGGTAAATGGCTAGCATAAGATGACAAGTCTTTGACATTTTCTTCAACTTTTTCTTTCAAACAGCTCCACGTTTCCGATTTTTAAATGACTACTGTGTCATATGCGAAGCTTATCATGTCTCCTTCCATATCTAGCATTAAAAGATCGTTTAGGTAGATATTGAAGAAAATTGGGCCCAGAACTGTCCGTTGGGGTACACCATATTGTACTATTCGAGATTCACTGAGAGTGTCTTTGATTTTCACACATTGGTTCCTTCCATGGAGATAACTATAGAGGACTTGGTGGGATATTCCTCTGAATCCGATACTCTCATTTATTGGTGGTGGTGATGATTTTTCGTCTATATATTTACTGATTTTGTAAGTGAGGAGTGTTATTGCATCTTCAGTTGAACATCTTCAGATGGAACTGAATAACCTATATTTTTGTGTCTCAAAGATAACCTTGATGAAGGTGATTTATCACCTATATCATGCGAATCAACAATGTTTCTTTTCTTCATATTCCTGTACATCAAAATTCTGATACTTTGTTTGAACTTTTGAAAAGAGCAGGAAAATCGAGTAACTAACATTTCTTTCTAGTGAATATTTTTATCCCACTTGCTGACCGATGAGTTTATCAATCTATTGCATTGCTTTCCCGATTTTGGTTCATACTCTCGAAGCAAAATACGTATTTGGGAGAAAAAGACAATCTCAATAGCCAAATTACTCCACGACATTTCGATTGTTAGTATCCACAATCGTCTTCGGATGATGTGGATACCCGAAGACGATGGAGGATACTAATAATCGAAACGTCGTGAAGTAACTGGGTTCAAAATCATTTTATCATTAATTTCTATATCACTTTTTCTTCAATTGTCCAATTTTCAGTTTTTTGCTAGCATTTTATTTCATTTAAATTTCAGAGGTTTTTGCCTGATATAATTGTTATTTTCAGCTATTCATTTTAATTTCCAATTGTATTGGTTCTTTCAGGGACTTCAAATCATTTTATATCATTTCAGACAATGGAAGTCAGAACTAATGAATTTTAATGATTAACTTACGAACACCCTCTATGTGCAACGAAATTATGATAATGCTTGAAACATGTGGTCCTTAAATATTCCCAAATATGGTAGTCAACCGGATTGAGTCGGGAGACCTTGCAGAAATGAAGTCCACATCTGATTTAAATAAATGTTTTTAAAAAAATATTCAACTTTTACCCTGTTATAAGACTCCATCATTATTACATCAATCTGCATCATCAAGCAAAATAACTGAATTTTTTTGCAAAAAGTTCAACTGAAGTAGTGAAATTGATATGACGATGATTTTATCGTTTACAATTCTCAAATTATGTTTTCTCAAATTCTATAGACGGTTTGACGGATAATAAAATTGTATGCAGAAATACCGAAAATATATAATACCTAACTCTTTTTCTCTTTCTCTCTTTCCAAAATTGCAAACAAATTTTCTGATGTATAAAAATAAATATTATTATCGAATATAGATAAAAGAGCATTAACAATTCAAACTATACAATAATATCATCGAGAAAAATAAACCATTCGATAAATCATAGTCGAATCCAAAATGAAGAACCAAATAAAAATTCAAATATTTCGCCTCACCTGTTACATTACATCAATCAGGTAAATGAAAAATATGGACCAATATTCTTAGAAACCAAACGCCATTCATTGACTTCAATTTCATCTTGAGGTTTTCACTGGAAAATCCATGGTATGGAAAATGCCTTTAAAAAATTGATGAATGTAATTGTTACTACGTGGGGTAGAAGATCATAATGAAAAAAGGAAAATAAAACTTCCTATTTTTTAAAGCACTTGTATTTGTAACTAACGTTACTGCAGTTCCGTCCTATAAGACATTCTCCAACGAATACAATAAACTTGAATACAATAAACTTTAGCTTATTGTATTCGTTCGAAAATATCCTTATAGGACGAAACTGCAGTAACATTAATTACAGAAACAAGTGGTATGAAAACATTGAAAATTTTATTTCTCATTTTTCATTAAAAATTCTTTTTCTAACAATGACATCCATTATTTCACTGATTAATCAAAAATTCTTTATAAAAGGTATCAGTTCTGGGGTCAAGCGTAGAGTGGAAAAATTACGGAAGAGCACTGACGATGAAATATTGTGAAGAAAGGAGGTAATTAAATAACATCTGACTCAAGTGGAATGAAAGTGAAACAATACAGTGTTGCTGCAGGTATAGATTTATCAATGGAGTTGATGCAGGACTTAGACCCTGGGGTGCGATATGATTATTGAAGATAAAACTAAATTGCTCATTGAATAATAGCCAGCTTTGTCCTGGTGATGAATATCTGCAGATATACCTGAAGTCTGTCAATATTCCTCTATAGATCTGAGCCACTTATGTGCGAAATGGGTCGGACGCTATATTTTGATCATTCAATATCTTCCAACGTTGAAAATGTTTGATAACTCGCAAAATTGATAGTTACAGGGATTGTGTGCTGAATTTTAATTGAGAATATTCGGAAGGCAGTCCTGGATCACAAACCTGATAGTTCCGTCGTCTACCATTGCCGCATTAAGCCATCAGTAAACGAAACATATGAAGTTTCATTTCTTTAGTTGAAGTAGTGCAAACGTATTACCAAATATATTGGCTTTCTCTCGATGACATCTGTTTCTTGAGCAGAAACTTGGTGCAGTAGAGATAACATACATAATTCCACGTTCATTAGATATACGATACATTATTACTCATGTAGGTTATATAGAAGTGAAGGAGGATATATTATGGGGAGGTGGAGCAAACGATACGTTATAGAATATGAAAGTTATTGGATACACTAACAAGTTTTTGCAAATGATATATGCTATGAATGATTTATTCGATTCCAGGATACCTATTGTGTTGAACGAATATTTTAAAAATTGAATAATTGGATGAGCTGATAATAATATTTCGTCCACACAGCTACTAATGGCATTCAATCCGAGTCCTAGGATTCTGAATAAAACTGGGTGAGTTTGAATGCGGAGGTTATACTAGATCAAGTATCTACATACCAATCTCCCTACTATGTGACACTGGTAGGTGTCTGATAATATTTCAGTTTGTCTAATAATCTCAAGTTCAATTTTGATATTGGGTTTATTCTTTCTCTTGAAGATGATCACTAGGTGATTGAAACACGTGTCGAGGTGTGAAAAATAAAGGGTTGGTGTTGGGATTAAACTTCAGTAATATTCATTGCTACACCAAAGAGTCCAAACAGTGCATCACAAGTAATAATATTTCTCCAACAGAACTGGAAAAAACTTTAAATTCGAAAAAAAATTATTCTGAAGAGATATTTCGAAGATCACGATATGAATTATTAGACAAGACAAAAACGGGGCTGATAGGCTGTGGTCAGATGGAACTCGTAGTTCATCTGCTCCTGCAGCAGATATCATCACTGGTATGTGCGGTGACTGCGAGGACGAAAATTTTATCCGGAAGTCTCAGCAACGGCTGATTGATTCTTATGATTTGTGTATTCAGTGAAATTCAGTATTGACGAAACACCGAACAGAAAATTCCATAGTTCACGGAATCTGTAGATATGGTGATGTCTTTTTCATAAATCCCGCCTCGTATAGGTATCCTCATATCCTCTCAGTCTTCTTCAGTGGATGGGCAAGATGAACTCTGGAGTATTTTTCAATCTGATTTCAAGCAGAATAGGTGAGTCACGCCGACATGACATAGCAAAAGGCAGTATTATCAGATCCTTACGTTTGTTATTTAAATGAATAACTTTGTTATACAAAAGTTCCTGAATATTTTAACAAGATGGACAGAAAAGGAGGGCATAATACAAGACTATTGAAATCGACCGACCATGGTAGGTAGACTTCACCAAGAAAATGAAGATAGATGAAATAGTACGTCGAAGTGCAGATACGCGAGGTCCCAGACCACCTGAGAACTATTATTTCGGTGAGATAACGAAGATTTCTGAGAAGCACTGATGCTGACCAGGCACAACGATGAAAAAATGTGGGACTGAATCAAAACATGAAACATAAGAATATATCGTTGGTTTGATGGCCGAAGTCAAATCGATTGACAACTGGTAACAAACTACGTGAAGTGCTGAGACTTGCTTGTCAGAAACACTAACTGTGATAATGGGAGACATAGAAGTGGGCCATTCTAGACTCACCAAACTGAAAAAATTTGGGCAAGTTTCGATGTGAGTAAGAACCAGCTTCGTACTTAATTCAATGATATCGAAGTACATTTTTGAAATCATAAATCGGAAAGTAAATAGTAGAAGTGAATATATCTGGTGGAAATATTGGTCAAAAACAAAACATGAGACGGGAATATATGGTATGGGCAGGTATTTGCGTCCCAGCTACCAACACAGACAATACACAAACGTATTCTAGACCAGAATATAAATATGTAATCTTGTAAAACAATGCGCAAAAAATATGAATTTCACGCATCAACTGAGGACCAGCAATCACAAGTAGCAAATAAGATGATGAGTGTTCTCGATGTGGATCATCAACCGTAAGTAGGATTTGAACCAGCTGTGGGACTACCAAAACCTATACAACGGTACCAGAACAGAAAATACGTCAATGAAAAAAATGAAAAGTGCTGGAAAAATATACCTTGGAAGACATATAAAAAACTTTTGTGGTATTGAAATAGGTATTGAATAGATATCGAGCTATCTGATGGATACTGTCTACCTCAAGGGTACCTGAACAGAAAAGGCTGTATTTTTGAATTTTCAACATTAGGTTGTTTGACAAAGGGACAAAAACAGTTCATGTGTTATGGCGAACGTGGGATATGGGATCACATGGAGATCCAGTTCAACAATAAGTCATGATGCTGCAGTGTTTTCCAGAGATTTGAAAGAAACAGAAAAGTCAGGCGGCTCCAGGCATGAACAAATTGTTTAAAAACTGAACCTGATTCACGTTTCAACGTTCAAATATATTTCAACGTCAATTTGAATTAAAACCTTTTTCTATAAAACTAATATTGAAATACATATCACTTTAAAATGCAATCAATTCCATATTATGAACAAAATGAGTTAGTTCGAGTTTAATTTATTTTGTTGGGGTTGTTCGGCTGGGATTCCAATAGTTCTGGGAGAATATCTGCATATTGGAAAATATATTTGTTGTTCATATTGAATTTTCTGATAATTATAAAAAAAATGGTTTTTTTTTGTATTCACGTGGAAAATATACGATGAATGTATGAAATGAGAATTTTTCCAATATGGTGTTTCTGAGAAGTTCAGTCCACAATGAAGCTTTTTTTCCAAGTGAAAGAGTTTTCGAATTGAACCTCAAACACATGTCGTAAAAATATCTATGAACAAAAACTTCACAACTCTCTTTTGATGTACCAAACTATTGGGTTATTTTCAGCTATTCGTTTTTATTTTCAATTGCATTGGTTTCTTTTGGGACTTCAAATTATTTTATATTATATTAGACAATAAAAGTCCAAACTAATAAAATTCATCGCCATGAAACATTGTCAACTGACTTCAAACAATAGTGCTCACACTTCCAATCTTGTGAAAATCATATAGAAGAATCGAATAAAACGAACTGTTTTACAAAGGAATTTCAGATCTCCTATTTACTTTTATTAAAAAGAAATGTAAAATATTCCAGACTCTGTATAATTGTGTATAGTGGATCCCCCTTAACGTCAAATAATTCATAATATCAAGCCATCTGAACTCTCCTCTCAAGAGAGTTTGTCATCTCTTACATACCTTTCACATGACGAATGTGCAAATGTCTGGTAGGAGCTGAGCTGAGAAAATAAATACAAATTAAATACCTATTTTTAAATCATCTCCAGTATAAAATGATATCTTTCTATTGTGGATTCTGTTTTTATATAGAACTCAACCTGCTAAGGCCACGCACCATCTACGATAAGAGAACTGCTAAGTATCACTATTATTACTATCATTTTAATACCACTAACATCATTGTCATATTATTTCAGTAGGTTTCTTTCTTGTTTCTCCGTAGCGCTCATACCTGCTTGCTATACTGGTATCTGTTTAAGGCACCTTGGGTCAAGTTATCCGTATCTTTTTTCCTGCTATTCTAAATTTTCATTTTGATCTTTACATTCGTTTTCATTGTGCACCATGAGCATGTTAGCTATCAACAAAATTTCAACAAATTTTCACATTTTTCTCATTTTTGTTGCACCTTCATCATCTCTCTTTTTGTTCAATATCATCCCTTCAAACATGTCACTTCTATTCTTTACAATTCTTTCAACCTTTAGGAAGTTAATCAATTTTCTGGCCAGTGCTTTTTATTAACACCCATTATGTAATCGCAACCGAATAAAGCAGTTCGATACCGCTTTTCTTTCAACTCACTGTAGCATTGTAGCAATATGAATATTTAAGGATGAGAAATGTAGGGTAATCCAGATAGCCTATAGCCGATCTCATAAATATGTCTATGATACAATTCTGTCTAAATTAGTTTTACTTTTCGACTTGACAGGAACAATAGTAAAATATCGTTTGAAAACCGAGTGGTATTTCCAGAGTTCAACCCAAAGAAACCAACCAACGTCAAACAATTCAGCTTTATTGTGTTAAGATAATTATTGAAAAGCCCGAAATGCAGGAGCATAAATGTAATCTAAAGGAGGGAAAAAATATTTAAACTCTGTTTAGAAATCATCATCATATGAAAGATGACAGAATGAAAACTATATTCATCATTTCAATAAAATTATTGATCGGTGACGTTTTACCTACACGAGTGATGGGTGTCTTCATCAGTGCAAGGACTGGTTATCTCTGACATTATCTTTTAAATCCTCGGACTCACTGATAATCATCTCAGGTTCATTTATCATAGAGTGGATATTTTTCAACTTTTTCAACTCAGCTTTTCTATTAAACCTGGCATGAAATGCATAGTTATCAAATATTTGAGAGGCATATTATATGAATTCATGACACTTATCAGAGTGTTGCTATGAAAATATAAAAGTTGATATATTAATAATATAAACTAAAATATTTCGTAAATTCTAAATAATGTTTATAACTTTGTACCTTAAAATAATTCGTAAAAATGTCTCATAAACATAGATTCTAGATTCCTCAGACATTTTTTGAGACATATCGTGTGAGTACAGAGTAGTGGTACTGTTTTATGCATATTTCAAACACTGAAAATGCTCTATAAGATTCCATAAAAGCAATTTCTAATTCTTTTGATAAGTCATCTAAGTGTTCGATAGAATGTTTATAGATTTGGATGAATATTTGGATGCTGTATCAAACTACTTTTTGCTACAAAAATTAAAGACATTAGAGGTATTTGAGAAAAAGCGCTTATATTATTCACAAATCATTCAACAGAGAAATCCAAGGTAGTCAAAATTATCAAAATTGGGGGCTATCAACTGATTCTACATATCAGTGTACCTACTATGAAATCAGTACGAAACCAATACTGTTTCTCGTATACATAAACAATCTATAGACCACATAAACAACGTTCTAAGCCACATTATATGTTACGCTGATGATACTGTGTTAATTTCTTGAGGCAATCCTTAGAACGAAACTTATTACGCAGCATTGTCATTGAAAAAATTGATAATTATGACTCAGTTGTAACAAGTTGAATATTTTTATTCACAATAAACAAAATTTATTAGCTTTGATATTTCTTTCTCAAAGATCTCTCTTTCACTTGACATCTGAAAATGATAGGAATACAATTGAATTTCATGAAAATAAATCCAACAAACAGTTCTACAAATCAAATAACGCCACTCATCTTTGACCAACCTTTACATTTTTCGGCTTTCTGCACTTGCTCGCCTTTCATTTTGATTTTTACGGAATTCTCCATCTCACCCATTTCATCAGAAGGATGATTTCCGTAATTTCTGTTACCTCCCTGTGAAAATGGGAAAGCACAATACAGGCACTGAGTGTAACCCTATGCAGGGTGTTCCTCAATGATATGCAAATATTAAAGTGTATGAATCAACATGATAAAATAACGATAGACTGAAATATAAACTACTCCGAAAATGTTCCTTTACGAAAATACATGTTAGGTTACTAGAGAAAATGGTAGTTATTCAATATTCCCGGAACCATCTATGATATTCCAATGAAATTTATTTTCTAATGAAAAGATAATTAACAGCTTCAACAGTGCGTGGGTTTGGAAATTGACTTCCAAATTTTTCATGAAAAAGTTTTCTCAAATACTTTATTTTAGAATTCTCCGTTCAAATTGTAATGAAAAAATCTTTCCAAGTTTTTTCCTACGATACGTCGCTTTTGAGTAAAAAATAAAAACCCTCATATTGAACAAGAAATTTTTAAAGAATTTAATTGTATTAAATTCAATTTTACTTCAGATTTTGAGTCAGGCAATGACACTCAATGAAACTGAAAATTTTTCTAAACAAAAAATTATCCACTTCCACAGTGGCACGCGTTCGACCATTAACTTCGAAACTATCTACCATTACATTAAATGTTAGTTAATTAATGAAAGTCAGTTTTGAATCCCCTGTTGAATTTAAAAGCTATCTTGAGTTTTTTCGGTAATGTGTCATTTTTGGGTAAAAGAAACGTTCACAAAATGAAAATATTGATATTATTGAAAAAAGTGTGAAACATTCTTTTCTTCACTCAATATGCATGCTCTTGCTCTCCTTCTGGTGGAATTTCACACTCGTTGAGAAATCCGAGGCGTATTTTCTATTATATCACATGATGTAAATATGTTTTCCTCAATTCTCCTTCATTTTCGATAAGACTCATCAACATTAGCATCTTGAGGTGTCCACACAAAAAAATTAAGCTGTTTATGTGTGTAGTTCTTGGAGGCCATTTATATGGCAAACCGCGGCCAATCCAATGGTTTGGCTGAACAATTTGCACATCATTGCAAACCACCACAAAGAAATATGCTGGTGCATCATCATGCATATGCCACATTACATTCCTTGTTGCCAAGTGTATATTTTTGAGCAGTAGCGGCAGTTTTTGTTGTAAAAACTTGAAATAAGACTACCCGTCAAGCCGTCCAGGTATGGAATATGATGCGATAAAGTGGTTAACAATAATTTCTGCCCATACCAAAAATTGGTATGGGCAGAAATAGGTTTCTGTTATGATATAGGGATTTTCTTACGAACCTGAATGATTGTTGTGAACATTCCCAATTTGAAAATATCGAAGTTGATGGTAGAACGCGGGTCTTTTTAAATTGGAGAATTTATTTTGTATCAAAAAATGTGCAGCTACGCTACTGTTGAAATTGAAAATATTTCTTTCATTGGCAAATATAAACTTCATTACCTGTCACCCCTTACAGAATATCACTGAAATATTCCGAAGGGTATGAGAAATATTGAATGAATACCATTTTCCTCTTGAAATTTTTCACCTCATAAGTATTTTCGTAACGGAACAATTTCCAATTATAATTTATAAGTAACCTATAACTAATTTTCATATTAATCAAC
>WOGO01009728.1:0-10084 GCA_015342085.1 Leptinotarsa defecta | reverse complement strand
TTGTATAGCTTACTGAGAAGTAAATCATGATCAACCTTGTCGAAGGCCCTAGTGAGATCAAAACATATGTTCAAGGTTTCATTATCAGTGTCAATATTGTTGAGAATATAATTATACAAGGAGAGAACTGCGTCCTCAGTAGCTAATCCTTGTTGAAAGCCATATTGATATTTATTCAGAAATCCATACCTGTGCATGAAGTTAGTAAGACGTCTGTTGTATGCTTTTTCGCAAGCTTTAGAGGAAGGTGATAATAGGGCTATGCCTCTGTAATTATTATCGGTTTTTTTGTGAATTGGGACCAGAGGAGCATCTTTTAGCGCCTAAGGAAAAATACCCTCAACGAAAGACGAGTTGATCAGATTTGTGAGAGGTGTTGATATGTCGTCTGCAACTTCATACAAAAGGGAGCATGGGACTTCATCGAGACCCCAAGGGCAATTGATTTTAGTATATCACGCAGCTCTGTTTCATCAATGAGACTTAAGAAATGAGAATTTATTTTGATATCATTGTGAGGCTCTCCAATTAGACGGCCATGTCTTTTACAGAGTTCACAAAATAATCATTGAAGGTTTGAGCTATTTCCTTAGGTTCTGTTATGATTATTATTTTTTGTAGCTTTGTGTATTTTGCCAGTGTTCTCATTAATTATTGACCAAGCAGCTTTTGATTCATTTTGAGCTGATGCGAGCCTGTTTTCGTAATACTCTTCCTTTGCTTGGCTAATTTTTTCATGATGGCAATCGAGTAACAATTTATATCGTTGAAAAAATTCATTATTGTCTCGATTCTTTTTGTAAATAGAATAAACCTCTGTCAAGAACCTGCCTTCATTAATAAAACTTTCAGTGATCCACGGTCTGTGCATTTTTTTATTTTCATTTCGCTTTCCATTTTCTTTCACAGAAAAATCGATATTGAACAGTTCCGAAAAATATTATAGCAAATAGTTCAGATCAGCTCTGTGAATGAATTCGCAAGATTCACAAGATGGAAGATATTTGAAGTAAGCTTCATTGCTGGGACTGAAAACCCTGTGATAAGAGTATTCAGTACCTTGTCTATTAGAAGTTTCTATTTGTGCAGATACACTCTGTAGAGAGTGATCTGAAAAATCGACATGAATTACTTCACTACTGATATCTGTATAGATATTCGTGAAGATATTATCGATAACAGTACTGCTATTTTTACTAATTCTAGTGAATTCGGTTATGCACTTGTACAGCCCGTAACATGAAGAAAGATTACAAAGAGTTTTGGCATTGTTGTCTTTCATATTGTCGTCGAAATTTAAGTTGAAATCGCCACACATAAATGTAATCACATCAGTTTGCTTCAGAATTGAGTCAAGAAAGTGTTCCATGTTTTCGAGAAATACATTTGGATCACTGAGAGGAGGTAAGAAAAGCTTCGAGAACGCCTTTTCAATTGATTTTCAGAGACCTGAAGTGATACATTAAACAGATCTGAGTTATTATGATATTGATATCCCTGCTTCAATTTACGAGGCATTGAATTGTTCAAAGCATAATTGGTATGGAAAAAATGTATACGAAAAATGTCAGGATTGCTCGTATCTTTTTGTTTAATATGAAAAAATATTGTTGAAGAAGTTCTGGGCAGTTTATCTCACTATTTATTAATTTGAAGAGGAAACTTAAGTTGATAGAAATTCTCCTATCTTCCGATGATTTTATATTTAACTTGGTTAAAAGTTGACTGTACTCATATTCATTTCGTTGAATACCAAAGTGAAGAACACAATTCTTCAAGAATTTTTTTTGAACATTCTCAATCATATCGATATTTACATTATAGTATGGGTCCTATATAACCGAACAATTTTCAAGAATGGATCCTTGGAAAGCACAATATAAAATCTATTTTGTTTTAATTGAAAAATCAGTAGAAATTCTCAAAACAAAACCCAGCATTTTGAGACTTTTTGCCACAATTTCTGATACTCGAAGATTAAAACAAATTTTGCTATCAAATTCAACACCCAGATCGCGAATAAATGTTTCTCTTTAAAGAGCTGTATTATTCAATGTATATTCAAAGAACATTGAACTTCTAATTTTAGCGAAAGTAATGATTTGACACTTATCAATGTTTATTTCTACACCACATGGAAAAGGCTTCGAGATCTTTTTGGAAAGTAACTGCTCGATAAAGTTCGAGAACATCAGCAAACATAAAAGAAATTCTGAATATTTGATAACAAACTCTATGTCCGATACAAACACGTTGAACACCAGTGGGCCCTTTTGAGATTCCTGCGGTACCCCTGATGGAATCTGAATGGGCATAGATGTATCTCCGTATTTTACAGTTCCAGCCACTAACTAATAAGTCAATAGTTATAGTTATATTTCAGTAGGTATAGTAATTATAATTCTTTTGAACAACTTTTAATAACTCACATTCTGTAGTATTGTATTTTGTTTCTAACGAAATGGAATATTTACTTGCAGATTTGGTCAATTTGTGATAAAATTGTTGACTGAGATATATCATTCACTTTAATAAAAATGTACCCAACGACTGATCTGTGTTTATTTTCTTTAGTGATGGATGAGTTTGAGAGATGAAGTAGTATCAGTATTGTATATAATATTGATGTGTTATTTGAAAGAAAAGTTTCCAAATTCAACAGCTAGGATAAACCTTGAAGCTTAGGAATATTCGGTCGGATTCATACTTCATTCACAAACAAACTTTATCATACAATACCGATTTTTTTCTATCATATTACTAACTGAAAATCGTACTATGACATGTGATACCACTTCCCATTGTAAAAAAAACTTCTTGTGACAAAAAAGGATTCAATCAAGGCGATAAATCACGAAGTGATGAAAACAAACTTGAACCCTACATAATTTTCAACACCGTCTACTTAAAATTGATAAGGGTCCGGAATTCATTCGGCAGGAGAAGAGAATCTGAAAGAAAAATCGAGTAGACCGCGAAACCAATTGACCTGAAAATTCGGCCTCAAGACCTTCTGAATAAGGAAATTGAAGGGGCGCCTTGAAAAATCGCGGCGATTTTTCCAGACGGTTGCTTTCAACTCCGTTGAAATTTTCACAGTTTATTTTCGGTAACAAGCTGTAAAGAATGATTTGGTGTCGATGAACCGGCGTGAGAAGAATAGGAATTGGATTCCGCGGTTAAAAATCCGGAGTGAGAGGGTGCTTATTGGAAATTGAATGAAGGGCGATTTCTCTAACAACTTTTTATTATTAAGTTCACTCGTCTGCTGAATTATCAAATGAATCTTCATCTCATTCTTATTCAACGGTGGTGAGAATATTTGGATCTTGTAAAGATATGATAAGGTTCGCGTATACTATAATATGAGATGTATTATTTATTATATGAATACATACATGCGAAGAATTTACATATGAAATGTAATTGACTTCAAAACAAATATCACATGATGAGAACATAGGCTTTTACGACCGAAGACACGATTGAAGAGAACAGAATTCGGGCTGGTAGGCCGTGGTCGAATGGAATTTGAAGTACCAAACGTTCCATATGTCACCGCGACAGACATCATCAGTGATATTATGGTCGACCGGTAGCCAAGCAGTTCGACGTGGGTGTTCTCTTACTTTAATTGACTGGTGTGTTGGTCGGTGGTTCAAGCCCAAGTCTGAACGATCGATTTTCACTTGCTATCATCTTAACCGTGTTAGGAATCACATGTTAGAAGGTAAGGCCTCGTTAATCCTTAGCTCACACAAGTTTTGACTTCTGAGGGTTGTTATTCGTAGGGTTGTGACAGCTGGTTAACAGAAAACAAATTTTAAATCAGACAGATATGTGTTGGATTCGAGTCCTCGCAGTCAAAGCATATACCACTGATGATGTATGCCGTACTAGCAAACGAAATGTTTCGTACTGCAGGCTCCATTCGGCTACGACCTACATTCATCATCCTAGAGAATAACATGAATCACATATTTTTCTTTCGATGTTTATTTCAAACAAAATAGATAAAGAGGGCAATTTCTTTTCTTTCGAAAATTGCTGACAAGACACCCCACCCCGGCCTAAGTTCACCGAAATAACGAAAACAAAGATGTTTTGTTGGTATAAGACAAAAAGCTCCTGTTTTTTCATGAAGGTGTATACTGTACGTTAATTCTCTATTCATATTTCTCTGTAAAGAAAATTCAGAATATGGTGGTTCGTTCCGTCACCAATATTGATATAATGAAATGAAGTCATTTCTCCACTATATTAGTAAACTGACGAATACTCCAAGTTCTTTTCTACATGTTACATCACTGCAACAAGAAGTTAGAAGTTATATTCAACTCCGCGAGCAAAGGGAGTGGATTCATCAAGCCGTTTATATTTTCAATAGCGACTCGAACGAATTTGCATGTAAATTCATGAAAAAATTCAGATTAGACAATCATTATATTATAATCGCGAGCTCACTAATGGAGTTGGATGATGGATTGATTTTTTTTCTAATATCCTGATATCCAGTTTGAAGAAATTCCAGCAATAAACTATGACAGGAGGTGGAATATATGATATAGAAAAATAATTTTGTTAAAGAAGAGCCAGTCGTTAAGATCAGCACTTCTCACTGCCACCTAGATGAGAATTTGGAAGTTACAAATAAGACATCTGGGCCTAAATTTGTTTCCCTTTTTCCCTTTATTCCAAGAAAAATAATGGATAATATACTGGCCTAGCAATCCATAAGTTGAACGTTTTGAGGGCTATTGTTTGAGAACAGATTACAACTAGTTGACGGAAAAAATATATTTTGACCCGTGTTCCAAACCCATGAAATGTTATAATAATTTCTATTGTATCTCTCCAGATTTTGCTATGTTTGTGAATCCAATGACGATATATCTGTTTTTTTCTATTTTTTGTTACTAGTAGTTATACATTTTACATATCGTTTATGTGATTCCGTGAATCTCAAAGTTAAGAAGAAAATTATAAACAATACTTCACTTGAGTCTTGATTTTCCTCTTTTGATGGATTGATTGTGGTTGGATTCCTATGTGGGTGGGTTTTTGGTATGCAAATGTTTCCCACTTAGTGTCCTCTTCATCAATACGTTGAGGAATAGCAAATCGTTGTGGTTTTCTTTTTCCATTGTGACGGTCATGGAAGGTCTCACGCTATTGATGTGCTTCAGAAAGGTGTCTAGTTCTGTATTTACATGGTTCCATACTATGAAGGTGTCGACAACATATCTCAACCACAAGAAACCCCGAGTCTGGTTGGGATAAGTAACGACACATTTCTGAAGCACAACAATAGCGTAAGATTTTCCATCACCTTCACAATGGAGAAGGAAGTTCTGAACGAATTTCCTTTCACAGACGTATTGGTGAAGACAACCGACACTAAGTGTACCTACCTATACCGAAAAACTACTCACACGGGACAGTATCTGAACTAAGAATCCAATCAAGAATCCAATCCAAAGGAATGGTTACTACAAAGTGATGGTGGACCAGATTCTGACCAGAAGAAAGCAAGAGTCTCACAAGAGAAAGAAGTCGTCAAAACCAGTGCTTGTACTTCCCTACTTCAGAGGATTGTCGAAAAGGATGAGGAGAATTAATTGATCCAAGTACTATCAGTATCAGAACCTGCTTCAGATCCTGAAACACCATCCATAGAAACCTCACGATAATCAGGCCACCAAAGACGTTCTGCGTTTTCAAGAATTGCATTTACCGAATACCTTGTGAATGTGACGAATCCTATATCGGTGAAACAAAGAGGTCATGGAAAGTCCGCATTGCCGAGCACAAGAAAAACACACAACGAGGAGAAACCAGCAAATCAGAAATAGCAGAGCATATTTTACTCATCAATATGACATCAAGTGGACCCAGACTGGGATAATCTACAGAAAAAACACTGGTTTGAGAGAAAGTTCAAAGAAGCTGTATATACGTTGTTCAACGATGCATTTAGAAAGCCATCGGAAACATACGCAACAGGGAACCTGTAATTAGGCAAAAAACGCTCAACTCCCGCCGAACCTCCCGCTAATCGAAACGTCGTGAAGTAACTTAGTTTTTGAAGTCTTTTTCAACTTTTTGATTCATTTTTCAATTTTTTGCTCATTTTCATTTTCCTTTTTATTTCTTTTTACTCTGTTATAATTTTCAGTTTGTATCTTGATTATATTATTTGTTCTTTGGTATTTTCATTTCATGTTTCATTTCTTAATATAATTGATATTTCGGGCGCAGTGATCTTTCATTCTCATAGCCTGATCACACTTTTCATAGCGCTCTCGTCACGCAATTACCAGATTACTCAAGTCAAGTGAGCGTAAAGAAGTATCGTTGATACCTCAAACTGAATCAATGATAATTTCAAAGGTTACTTCTAGGATTATGGGGAAAATATAAAACTTTTGTAATCTTCAATAAGCAGTAGAAAATGATATAAATTCATTATTTTAGATAACACTGATAACACTGTGTTGATTTCCTAAGCAAATGTAACGGTTCCTCAAGCATATACTACGTTTGAGGAAACTATTGTATAGCGAAACACGTGTCTCGGTTTTTGTAAAACCGTTTACCTATAGTAAAAATCGTACAATAAACTATATTAATTAGTTTTGAAAAATTTGTGGTATGATACATGCATGCACTCTTTATCTTCACGCTGTTGGTATATATACTTCTTTCCTTTAGACTTTTGCTTTTTCACTCATTGAATTCACCTTCTGTCTCCAATATATTATATAACCTATGATATGAGAACTCTTTGTTTAGTTTTCTATTACACCTAACCAAATTCTATGCTTAGGTGTAATTCTCGACTTTTTGATGAATGCAAAATAGCACATAAAATAGTTTTGAATTTAAAAGAAAACACTGAATGAGGCAGATTTTTCACATATAACGAAGTAATTGTTCAGAACAACAAGCGTTCTTCTGTTCAACCGTTTCGAACAAAAATCTATTTATCCTAATTGACACTCATCAGACGCTCGATTCGAGCTTCCAGCGAAACGAAATAATGGCAAAAACAGTGAAATAGCGATTTCGAAATTACGTTTTTGTTATCTTAGAATGGAAATGAAAATGATACGTGCCAGAGGCGTTTTTAATTTTCGAGAAATGATCGCGCATGTTAACAGTAATAAGGAGCTTCAAGATTTTACAATAGATTCTCGTCCCACTCTTAATACCTGTTTTACGCATGGTCTCTGTCTGGTATATACAGGAGCGGGCTGGCGTTTGACCAAATATTCTGAAACGGAAACACAATGATCCAAATACTCGTGAATTGTTTGTTTAGCAGAAATCTATCAGTAGCAAATACATTTTTATATAATATTGAATGAATTGAAGATTTGAGTCGAACAAAAACGTTCTCTTGGCAAGAGTCTCTTATAACAGCTATGTGTATTATGAAATCAGAATATATTTTATTGTCTATTACTATACAGTTATTTGAAACAAAATATATTTTTTGTCACTAGTTAATATTAAGAATAACGCCTCCCACCAAATTTTTGCTTTTTTTGTCTACGTCCATGAGTTTTTCCTGCTTTTGATTATATCGAATCGACAAGCCAAGTCATAATCTATATCTACATCGAATACTGGACTCGGTTGTCACGCAGGAAGCTGAAGCTGTCTAGTGGTGACTTTAGTGATATCTCTAACCCAAGATGGCCAAAATGAAGTCACAAAGTGCGTCTGGCTTCTGTTTAGAACTCCATGCATTTGTGTTCCTGCAACCAAGTGGTGCCTAACCCTGCACTTGGCTATACCGTACTGATGACAGTTAATGAGGTAGAATCACGGGTCTGCGATTTTAATATTTTTTGATTGCTTCGTCCATGAGTTTTTCTGCATTGGATCAAATCAAATTCACTTGCTAAATCATCTCTATCGAATACTGGACCCGGATGTTACATAAGTAGCTGAAGCTGCCTCGTGGTGACTTTTGTGATATCCCTAACTCGAGATTACCTGATCCAAACCACAAAGTGCGGCTGGCTTCTGTTGATGACTTCGTGCGTATTTGTGTTGTTTCTGCAACCAAGTGTTGTCTAACCTTGCAATTGGCTATACCGTACTGATGACAGCTAATGAGCTAGAAACACGTGTCTGTGGTTTAAATATTTTTTGAGTGATTCGTCCATGAGTTTTTCTGTTTTTGATCAAATCAAATCCACTCGCTAAATCATCTATATCAAGTACTGGATACGGATGTCACGCAGGTAGCTGAAGCTGCCTCGTGGTGCCTTCAGTGATATCTCTAACCCGAGATGACCGTAACGAAACTACAAAGTGCGACAGGCTTCTGTTGAGGACTCCGTGCATTTGTGTTGTTTCTGCAACCAAGTGTTGCAATTGGCTATACCGTAATGATGACAGCTAATGAGCTAGAAATACGTGTCTGTGGTTTGAATATTTTTTGAGTGCTTAGTCCATGAGTTTTTCTGCTTTTGATAAAATCGAATCCACTAGCTAAATCATCTATATTAAATACTGGTCCCGGATGTCACACAAGTAGCTGAAGCTGCCCCGTGGTGCATCTCGGGTCTCTAACTCGAGATGACCTGATTGAAACCAAAAAGTGCGGCTGGCTTCTATTGATGACTCCGTGCATTTGTGTTGTTCCTGTTACCAATTTTTGCCTAACCTCGCAATTGGCTATACCGTACTGATATTAACTAATGAGCTAGAAATACGTGTCTTCGGTTTGCATATTTTTTTAATGCTCCGTTCATGAGTTTTTCTACTTCTGATCAAATTAAATCCATTCGCTAAATCATCTATATCGAATTCTGGACCCAGATGACATG
This sequence comes from Leptinotarsa defecta, assembly GCA_015342085.1. Classification (NCBI taxonomy): domain Eukaryota; kingdom Metazoa; phylum Arthropoda; class Insecta; order Coleoptera; family Chrysomelidae; genus Leptinotarsa; species Leptinotarsa defecta. Next base: position 1,244 of record WOGO01009728.1, on the reverse strand, counting down.
CAGGTAGCTGAAGCTGCTTCGTTGTGACCTTAGTGATATCTATTACCCGAGATGACCTAACCGAAACCAAAAAGTTCTGCTGGCTATCTGATGATCCCGTGTATCTGTGTTTATTGTTCCTTCAACCAAGTGTTCCCAAACCTTGCAGTGCTAGAAACACGTGTTTGCGGTTTGCATCTTTTTGAGTTCTTCGTCCATGAGTTTTCTCGGCTTCTGATCATATCAAGTCCAGGAAATTCAGTGTTGGGGCTGAAATTTCATTTTTGAAGAACTGAGAAAAATTTTCCATTAGAAGTAGACATTTTTGTTCATAGTTTTTCATTATTTCATATTATAGAGCTTCTTTTATGATTTTTTAATTATTCAACGTCAGAAGTATGAAATTTATCTTTTCAGTTTATGTATGTACAGTGTGTACATTGTACAAGTTCTTCGAACCTCTCCAGCAAAAAATAAACTGATCTGACATTATACTAATCAGATGATCATTATCAATCGTGTTCGTGATTTTTTCAAAATGATGCTCAATGTGTTACGTCTGACGTTTTTGACGACCATCTGATATATAGGACCTTTTTTGGTAATCTGTTTCTTCTGAGATATCACAATTTCTCTGTGGAGTTTGTGCCTTCTCAAAGCAGAAGAAAAATATCTGTGAATAGATATCTACTCACCATGAAATTAGTGTGCGTGAATCCTTCAAAGTATTGTCTTTTCGTGTTTTTCACTTGATATTTTATCTTTCCATCCGCAGAAACTATTAAAATTGATTTGAATAATAGGTAGAACTAGAACCTCTGGAGCAAAATGAATTCAAATCAAGCACTAGTTCCAAACTTCAGAACTACAATTCTATTTTCGACGCGCGTTTCACCAACCAACTGGCGTCTTCATAAGATGGAGTTTACCATATCTCCTGAAAATGACAACTTGGTTGGTAAAATGTCGTCGAGAAGAGTATTGCAGTTCTGATGTTTGAAAAAAGTGCATGTTTTTGAATGATTTGATTAGTGTCAATTTTTAAAATCATGAATGTTACAATTTTGGGAATTCAAAGTGTGCTTGCACAAAAATATCAAATAAATTCTATCAACCCAAATTCAAGAATTTTAGGACCGTTTCATGCACCACAAGGAAACAAAGATTTCAATTTGTGAATAAACACTCCTAATTTGTTGATTAAATAAATTGTTTCAGATTTATAATTTTAAAAAACTCAACAGTCATTAAAACATGTAACCTAC
>WOGO01009727.1:0-10084 GCA_015342085.1 Leptinotarsa defecta | reverse complement strand
ATTTGGAAGCAATGGAAATTAATAAACTTAAAAATTCAAACATTCTAATGAATGATCAACTGGATTTGAATAGATCACCATTATTGAACTTGTTTTCTTAGAAAAACCGAGAAAATATTATTATTGATGTAGAAGTGAGGTAATATGCTTCAGGTGATTATAATTGACGAGGTACCTCAGGTTGAGATTTAGGTAATTTGTTGGAGGTGGTCTCAATTATGGTTACCTGGAGTATATAAATATTAATGTAGGAAGCAACTTGTAGAATTCAAATCACTGTTAAAAAAGCTACTGTCTTAGCGAAACATGTCGTGATATATTTTTCAAATAAAATTTGTGGAGATCAAATCGGGAGGTGTAGCTTATGAAATTGAAAGCTTTTCACAATTAAAATAACAAATGGTAGCATAATGACACTTCAATTAATATTTCGATATGGCAAGAGTTGAAATCTTCAAAATACTAGAATTATTTATTTCTCTTCAGAGTTGAAACTTCATTCTCAATGTACTACCTTGGAATTTTAATATCGACCTGTTCAGCTATTCATGTGTGTCACTTTACTGGTCGATCAGAAGCTCTCTCTATTTGATCAAATTCAGGCTTCTGCTTTTGTATTATAATTGGTTCTATTGATCTTTATACCGCAGATATAATAGTCTCGCTAATTAACTGTACACGTTTCCTGAACTCCACTGCAACTGGAGTATTTCGTAGAAAAATGTACACGTTTTATGTCAACAAAGGATTCATAGCATGAAATGTCAGAAATAAGGATAAAGTGATATTTATATTTGTACTACTTACACAAATCTGCATAAATCAACTCTGAACGTTTCGTCCATAACTACGATGGTAATTCTCAATGATGATTGGCAGCAATTCGTCGAGACCGCTCAGTTGATACCCTTGTTTATGACACCCCATGTAGTTTGTCATTAATATATTTAGGGAAAGAGAGGGGTGAGCTTGCCTCTCCTGATTGGCTCGGGCGTTCTCGGGTTTGATGGGACATTGGTCAAGACCTGGATACCATGTTTGTCGATCTTCATGATTCATTTTTTCTATTTAAATTATTTCGATCTCAACAATCATAGAAGAAACATGAAAGTACTTGACGTTTTGGACAGTTTGAAAATCTTGCAGTTGCTTGACACCCACTATCAGAAGACCACAAGATACAATTTGAAGAAAACAGACGTACTTCACTACATTCTCCACTGATCCTTCAAGTACCCTAAAGAAAAATATGTCATCTTCAGGTTCCTGCACAGGTTCCTGCACACCACAGTGACAATGGTGAGAGTAGTACAAGCAAATCTACAGATAGCAATACTTTCGAAAATCATGTGGGAGTTTGATATTGCTCTCATACAAAAACCCTAAGTTTACAGAAAACAAGTTATGGAATAGGGGGAATCAAAAGGAAGTTGATTTATAACAGAAACTCAGAAACCCCAAGAATATGCATAATGATCCGTGACGAAAAGACATACTACCGTTGAGTAATTTTTGTTCCAGTGACTTGGCGGTAGTTGAACGAAGACAGCCATCCTGATAGGACCTGAGAAAATCATCATAGGAAGAGCGTACGTCCTTACAACAGTTTGAAACCAACATCGACCTCTAGAGCAGATGAATCACAGTTCATATTTGGCTGTAATGGTATGGCACACCACTTTACTTGAAAAAGTACTAACACCAACGAAAGACGTGAGCATTCACTACAATTTATTATGGCGAACGACTTAAACATTCTGAATGTAGGAAATAAACGACGTTACAATAGATACTACATTGATAGGCAACTATGTTGAAAATGGAATGCATCTGATCAGAAAAACTATTCAGATCACCGGCACATAAATTTTGAAATTGAAGGGTGCCATTTCTCGATTATATCCTATCAAACCCTTCGGAAAACTGAATGGGAAGCGTACAAGACAGACCTAATATAAGAGACTCAACAGACCTGGAGTTGGCGAGATACAGACTACAGAAAGCTATCATCTTCACGTATAATTGTATTACCCCATAGCAAACCAGAGATCTTATAGAAGCGTACCCTGGTGGAGTGAAGATCTGGCACATATGAGACAACAAACTAGAAGAGCCTTCAATCCGCAAAATGAGGAGTATCAGATCAATACAAAAGACTTATAGAGGAAGACTTCGAACAGACTCAAGTAGGTCTCAAGTATGTGCTAGACTTTACAAGATACTCCCAAAAGAACTTCAGATCTTAATCAATAATCCAAAAACATATACCGGGGAGTACATAAAAACAGGAGAAACATGGTGAGAGAGCGTCTCTGGGTGCCCTTCCCTCGTTCAGATACTACAAATCTAATAACGGAGCCCTGCACAAACTCAAAAAGACGTCCAGAGAGAATTAGTCGCCGACTAGATGGCATTCATTCAGCAATCTTGCAAAAAGTAGTGGAACTTCTAATAATCATTATGATAATGAATTAGTTTTATTTTGAAAAGAATGGATCTGGTAAAGCATGTATAAATATGTAAAAACATGTATACGCATATACTCAATCTATAGATGAGTGTAGTGTAGTGTAATGGGTGAAACCCATTATTATCTTCTGAGATATATACTCAGAACATAGAGGCTGAATAGAGCCACCTTCATACTAAAATCTTAGAAAATTGGGCAAGATTTGGCGAAGACCCTGAGATCAATCATTATCATGTCATATCTGTGCATTGAGACGAATCGTACAGGTCAGGTATATAAACAAAAACGGCTTTATGCCGGGTCACAGAAAAAGAAGAATATGCTTATCAGAGTAGAAAAGCACTTTCAACTGTTTTTTTGAAGGTGGTTGAAGGTGGTGTATTTCATCAGTTCGGACTTCCATTGTCTAATATAATATAAATTGATTTGAAATCCCTGAAAAATATTAAAAAATCAACCAAAAACTTGAACTTGAACACTTGAACAACTACAGGCCAATCTCTGTTATTACCAATTGCAATTGCAAAGATTTTCAAACAATGTAATAAATAAAGATTATAGATTATTTTCATTTTGTTGATAAACATTTCAACATAACTAAACATCAGTACGGCTTTCTGAATAAATTATGCACTGAAAATGTTATCAGGGACCTTATTAAAAATTAAAAAAAAATGTTTAGCCATATTGTTTGATTTAGCCAAAGCATCTGACACCGTATCCCATAGAAAGAAAAATTATATACATATAGAGTGTGAGATAAGACACTAGATGTGTTGCAGAAGTATTCAGCAAATAAATTACAAAGATTTAAAATTGATGAACAGTTGAGTATCCCACAAGAAGTCATCATTGGCGTTCCTCAGGAAATTGTTCTTGGAGTAGTTCTCTTTCTCATTTACATAAACAGTATCACAGAAATTACCGACTTTTGTGGTCAACTTCTCTAGTATGCTGATGACACAACTATTGTATACACAGGACAATCATGGAAAAATGTCTATAAACTTGCGGAAGACGGCCTCTGAAAGATTAAGAAAAAGATTAAGACATAGCTTGATTATGATCTATTGACCTTGATTATTAGTTTGATTTGAATTTGATTCGACAGATATTTTCAAGTCAAGATGGAGAAGGAGAAAGCAAGTTTCTCCTTACAAGCCTTGGCATAAATCAATTCGAGTATTAGTAATATAATTAGGCATATTAGGTAGGTTACGTCATCAAATAAAAATTTCCAATGAGAGGTACTTGCAGAAGCTGGTGTTCTGATTTGATTTTCACATAGATCATGAGAGCAAAGCAGCTAATATTCAATTATGCAACCTCTTAGACATATTACTCATTTTTGAAAGAAAAAGTACTTTACAGAATTATTTTTAAATGAGATAATCGAATGTAGAATGAACTGCTGGATTAAAAATGTGTAAGTATACAAGATATCCAAATCCAAATCTTGATATCACATTAGTCCACATTTCACATTGATACCAGAGAAACAACACAGTTACTGTAAGTAAGCCTGAATTGGTTTACATCCGGTATAAGGGTAAAATTGTTCAACTAGACTTCAGTTGCAAATTTCTTGTTCGAGTGACTGTATTTATGAAACTATAATGTTTGTCAATCAGAAAATCAGAACATTAATCTTATTTAATAAATTTTGTTAACCTCACAGCATTCTTGTACATTATATATGTCAAAAAAATTATCACACAAAGTAAGATTTTTTTCTATTAGCAAGCTCCCTCCCAGCGATATATGCCACTGCAATAACCTAAACAGTATCGCCCAAAGCAAATTTCTCCACCGCAACAGTGGCTATTTCTGATCCGCAATGATAATCACCATATACGAAAATAGGATGACCTTATTTCGCAATACGTAGAAACGGTTCGCTTCATGACCCAATAAAATATGGCTCTTCTCAATTTTCCACTTCCGAGACAATCTTGGAAACAAATAACATAATTTTGTGTTTGCAAAGAAATGCGAACCTTCGGGATGCAAATTTCCACATATGTTCAAGGGACCTTTTGAGACCTTTTTCATGATTGTGTTGGTGGTTGGAGAAAACGTATGGAATGGCTGAGGAAATTCGGCAGTGATAAAATGTTTCGTAGATTTTTTTTTATTCTTTTAAATTCTAAATGTCTGCATCCCCTTCTTTTAACAACACTTTGAAGTTATATTATTTGGAGATTTAAGACAAACAAATATTTGAAAACTAAAATAGATAACTTTCTATCCGTCTACCATTGTTTTAAAGGAACATTATTGATTGATTTGTGATTATTGTACTATGGAATATAGAGTACTCAATAATGTTTTGGAATTCTATTTTAGTTATGAAGAAAATATAAAAATCAATAATCTTCTCGTACGACAAAATAAAAACATGTGATCCTAGTACTGTTATTTTCCGTTGAAGAATTTCTATGTTATAACGGAATTTTCTCATCAGTTTCATATCTGATAATTCATTCATTCATTTTATAACAATAAAATTTTGAAGTTGAATTTTGTCGGATTGCTAGAGCAAAATTTTAATAAAGAGTATTTGCTGAGCATTGAAGAAATCTAACTTAGCACCCTAAACGCTCTCTAACGTTCCTTTTCACCTTTTGACCATTTTCTGCTATTCTTCTGTACTTTTGTACTTTTTTTGCCCTTATGACAGGTTGAAATGTTTGCAAAATACTGGTGCGAGTTCATTTGGGCACTTTTTAAGTACGATGATGGTCACTTCATCGAGGCACTTCATCAGGGCCCATCATCGTACTTAAAAGGTATTGTTGGCCAATATGTGTGATTGATGACTTGTTTATTTTGTGGTTATTCACTTTAATGAAATGAATAAAAACACCTTTGTCTAATCACCACTAGTTGATTTTATTTATAAGACTGGTTTCAGGATCAACCCCATTATCATGTATAAAACTGGCTAAACTTCGATGCTATGGCTTGTAGGATTATTTCTGTGTATGGCTCTTCAGGTTCCTAAAAAAACATTTCCTGCAAGTGGTCGTCGATGGATATCTCTCGAATACTTTCACCATCAAAGGTCTCCAACCTTCTTTTAATTGTATATCAATGACATATTGGAAAAAACAGGAATCAAATATATTGCTCAGCTGACGACAGCTAAGTGAAGTTCGAGGTGTACTGAGTTGAACCTTAAAAAGATAAGCAGTCGAAATCCGTTGCGTCTTTCTGATATGTACGACAATTGGTGGAATCAAATGTGCACTTGAACTCTTCCCGTGAAAGTATCTATAGAAGAGGGTCAAATCGCCAACCTTCTTTGATGTTCCAGACTATCAAGATTGCACGTGATATTCGCGTCTCCAATCAGGTGGAAGGCTTTTTTCTGGATGGAATCCAGAGCTCCATACATGAGAACATTACTCCAAAGAAGCAGCCTTTGCAATTCCAGCGACATGATTCTGCCAAGACATTTTAACCCCCAACAAACTTACCGAGGCAGAAGGTGGAAGGAATTGTCTGACTTAGAGGACCCGTGGATATAGGCAGACAGACTAGACATAGTATAGGCAGACATACTAGACACAGTAGATAACATAATACGTCATAAAGAATTTTTTTTTTGTTGGGGAGTTGAACGCAGGACGTTTGGTGTGGTAGCCTTCGAGTATAGTCTCGTCGCTAGCGAAGGATATTGAAAGTGAATGCGTATAGTTGGTAGATATGAATATTGCGAGTTCGCTTGGTTGCGGCATTGTTGATAATGAGAGTTGAGCGCGTTCAACATGATAAGTTGGAAGATTTGTGACGCTATTGCTCTAAAAATCGAGCTTAGAATGAGGAAAATATGGGTATATAGGGTGTGTGTGTCAATATTATATGTGGTGCGAAGACACTTTTTATTGAAGGACACCGATGCCTGGCCTTTTGTGGCATTGAATTGAACCTGGTTAGTTTCACCCCAATTTCAAATCACTTCTAGATCCTCATCAAGATATGCAACCTCCTGCTGCCGGTGAAGATGTGCCTCCGCCGCCGATCTCCTGGAATCCGACTGGAATGACGAGACAAGTGTGCTGTGGTCAGCAAAGCAGTATATTTGATTTTCAATTTTTTCAATAATTCGTTGATATACAATGGAAAGAGGGTGGGTGGGAGAGATATCCATCAACGATCACTTGCAGGGAACGTTCTTTCAGAAAGCTGGCGAGCCATACATAAAAATTATCCAACAAACCATAACATTGAAGATTGGCCAGCAAACCCTCATGCCAGACACGGTGAAAGACCTTGGAAATATCAAGCGCAACAGCTTTTGATTCTCCATGTTTTTCGATTGCGTTATTCTAAATATGGGTGACATACGATAGAAAGTTGTTGATTGAAGGCTCAAGAAGTTGAAGCCTTCCAAATATTCAGGGATCTGGCGGTTTACGGCTTTTTTCATGATTTTTGATAACAATAATAGCCAAACAATTGTTCAATAGTAATTTGGGAGACTTTTCTTGCATTTTTTGAGAATAGGCTGGAAACGAGCAATCTTCCAACAAGAAAGAAAAACCCCTTTCTTGTAAGACAGGTTGAAAAGTCTGTTAAATACTGGTGCGAGTTCATTTGCGCACTTCTCAAGTACGATGACGAGCACTTCATCAGGACCAGACGCCTTGTTGCCCTGTTTCAAAATTCGGCTGACTGGACGTTGTCGAAAAGTTACTTCCGGCATTGTGGATTCTAGTGGGTGATGCCTTCTCTAGAAAATCGGCTGTGATTTTGGATGCAAATTGTTCAGTTAGTAGATTTGCTATTTCTATGGCTGTTGTTGCAATTGAAACATCAGCTTGAAATTGTGTATTTTGTGAAGTTTTCATTAACAGCTTCAGCTACCGATCAGAAGGATCTAGATCCTTTGGGATTGGCGAGCAGTTTATCCCTTATTATCTGATTGTGAAGTTCTTTGCTTCCATTCATTCTGAGTTTGCAGCTGTCTCGAGTATTAACAAGCCTAGTTCGGTTTTCGGCACTAACATTTTTGCACAACTGCCGATAGGCGAAACTTTTGGAGATGACAGCTTGCTTGCAATTTTTGTAGAATCAAAGTTTGCCGTAAGGAGTTCGTTTCATTGATGTATGCATCCATGGATGAAAGAATAACTTTTGTTAATTCAGAAACACAAGTTAATGGATCATTGGAGCTGAAACAAACATCTAGCCAAGAAAAAATTCGGAAATGGTCTTGAAAATCCTGCCACTCAGCAGATCTTCAATGCCAAATTTCAACAACTTTCATTGTTCCCCAGTATTTATCGGTAATTTACTCAATTGAAATGAGTTTTTAGTCAGCAGATCCCAATGGAGACCTTACGGTGACTGTGTAAATTTCTGGATTGTTTGTTAGGTATTAATCCAGAAGACTGGCATATTTTCCATCACGGTCAGAAATCCTGGTTGGCTCATTTATAATCTGAGTAAGTCAGCTGTTTTTACGAAAACTTCAGCTTCGCAACCTTGCTCGTCGTTAATATTTGACAATTTGAATCACTCGATATTGTGGACATTGAAGTCACCGAATATAGAAATTAAGGCACTGGGACGATTGATTTGCAGAAAGTCAATGGTGTTTGCAAGTGAAGAGAATAGTGTCCTATATTGTGTATCACTTGGTGATATAAGAGCAGTATATGAATTTGGTGATTTCCTGTGATATTATTTCAAACTACAGAATATCAAAGTTTTGGGGTTCCACCATTTCTTCTTGTTGACAGGAGAAATCGCTTCTGATAAAAAGATACATTTCAGAGTTACTTTTAGTCGGAGGTAAAAATGATAGCCGGAATATATTAAATTGACGGGGTGTTAAAGCACTGACTTTAGTGAGTGCAAGAATATGAGGACTATTTGTTTGCAGTTGTTGGTGTATTGAGTTTATATTTGAAATGAGTCCTCTGGTTGCAGAAATCGATTTTGAAGTTGCTAGTGGGCCTCATAGCAACTGCAGTTACTGTGCTATTTTTCTGTGGACTGATGTTAGCAGGACCCTGGTGACTGTCAAAAATAGTTTATTATATAATTCTTATCTGATATAGTTCCATTAGGGCTCGGAAAATGATATCCATCCGTTGTCCAAGTTGTTGGCCTACGGAAATTCATAAAGTTCATTTTGGATATCCATTAGACATCTATTGGAAGACCACGTAATAAATATTTGTAAATAATGAACAAAAGGATTTCGTTTTGTAATATAAGCAAAATAGAGAAACAAACAAACAAATAGTACAAGGAGTTATAATAAATAATTGAGTAATCCACGATTCAATCAATCTTTCCAACATTTTCCTTCTCATGAATCAACTATGTTATATGGATAATGAGAAATATATTCACGTGAAATTATTGCATGTTCGCTACACGTTGGAACTATATACAGAAATGTTATTATATGAGGATGAAATCCTGTCATGTCGGTGAAAATTATCTGTCAGAATAGGTTGGATTTGTGTTTGCACATCGAGTTTACGTATTCACGTTCACCGGTAGAAGAAAGCCTATTACTTTTGTTGTCGACAGTCACGATTCCGTTTAATAATATACGACTGAACGCAGGGAGAAGACGCTTTGAAGGTTGGCTTTTGTTTTAGCACTTTAAATATCACATAGAAAGTTTTTGAGGATCCAGTACAGTTTGCAGAAGACTAGAAAATGAAATTAGTTTCCTACCGAGATGACAATGAAAATCAAATGAAGTTCACTCCAAATGAAATTAATAAGTGGGGATTGTACAATTTCATGACTTCGTTGGGAAAACTGCAATACTAAAAGAGAAAATCCAGTTTTTTTTTCAATGATACTTCTGGTATTTACAATGAAAATATCCAACCAGCAGTGAATGAAAGGGTTTTTTGAAGTGATAACTTCTTATGGGAGGGTAAATTGCTTCGTTACGTAACGCGTTACGTTGCCAGTCTGTCTGGCTTTCCTTTCTCTCACGCATACGTCAGCGGAAGGCAGGCTCCTCTTCTCTCATCGGACAGACGCTCAGTGTTTAATGTGCTATGGACATATACTGTTGACAGTATTATAAAAATATAACTAACAAGCACGTTATATTTATTTATTGTGTGAAATGTGGCTCAAAAATGATGATACCAATTTTTTGTATGTACATTATCAGTATCATTATTCAATCCCACTCTCAATATTGACATTAAGATATTAAGATATAATATAAATTATATTTTATAACTTTGAAGTTCGTAATATATATTTGATACTCATGCAATTAATGTTATTATCTTAATGAAAATATACTGACATCTGATGCTAGGATCTGTGAAATTAAGGAAAAAATTAATATACAAAAAATTTGAAAAATTCGTTTTGAATCTACCTTGTCGGGAGCAATTTCAATTTCTGTTTTTAGAATTCTCCATTTTGAGGTACTTATACCAAAGGCGCATTCGACAAGGCAGTAATTGAATTTTTCTTGCTCCTGCGATAGATTTTGTCTAGAAAAAGGTCTCATCAGATACGGGTTTAATGGATAGGCCGCATCTCCGACGAAAACGTGTGGAACAATAATATTTGTACCCGGCAACGTCTTCGGTCCAGGTACACAGAATGTATTTTGTTTAA
>WOGO01009726.1:0-10086 GCA_015342085.1 Leptinotarsa defecta | reverse complement strand
AAAAAAATTTTTCAAAAATATTGAATTTCTCTATTTGTTTAAAACAATTTAATAAACAAATTACGTAAAAAAAATCATATCCTATGTTGATAACTGCCATTGTTCAATGTGGAAACAGACATAGCTAAATATCAATTGAAAAAAAAAGTAATTTCTATGTAGTTCAATGATCATATCCTTGAAAGTAGTTGTTTCAGGTGAACTGAAAGAAAACTCTGTGCATGACCTTCACATCTGTGTAGAAAGTCATTTACTTTCTTCCTTTTTCAGGAGTTTTCCCACATTTATTTGTATAGTGATATAGAAGTAGAGAGCCAAAGCTCTTTCCCATAATCCCAGATCTTTGTATTACAATATCCTTCAATAAAATTCGAAAATTACGAAAAATGAGAACATTGCAAACTACCGTAGTATATGTTACCAGTGTTCAATCCAAAAACTTATGTTACTTTTATATTTGTGACTGGTACAGATCACACAAATTATGAACATTGTTTTCCAGAAGTAAGTCGACAGTAACGAATCTACCTGTTTATTAGATTAGGAGCTTCCTGAGAGTATTTGAGATAGCAAAAACCTATGTTACCTAGAGGGTTCCTAAAGATCTCACTGGGCTTCTATTTTATCATTGTAGCCGGGCGGTTCGACGTGGGTGCTTTGTTGACTCAGTCAATCGGCCGTTGTGTGAGTCTCTAGTTCAAGCCCCAGTTTGAACGACCGATTTTCACTTGCTATCGTCCAATACGTGTTAAGCATCACACTTTAAAAGGTAAGACCTCGTTAGTCCTTAGCTCGCACAAGTTTCTACTTCTGAGGGTTGTCATTCGTAGGGGTGCGATAGCTGGTTAACGGAAAAAAACACACACATTTTTTTAACAAACGGCACATATTTCAATAACAGTAAAAGTAGCAGAAAATTGGCACAGTGGTAGGGTTCCTGGCTCTCGACCGAATTGTTCTGAGTTCGAATCTGACTTCGAGCAGATATTATTTTCGAAATAATTTGTATATTCGAAAGTGAAATGATTCTGTTATATTATAAAGATGACTGAAATCAGTCATGGTGCTCCATAGGTAGCTCAGGCAGTTATTATTGAAATCTACCCAGAATACAAGGTTAATGACCATAGTTGTTGAAGGCGAATAAACAAAAAATAAAGAAAGGGTCTCTTATTTTCAGATTACTAGAAGATCTTTCGGATAGCAGATTATTTAAATCAGCTTCTAATTAAAAAGTTATCTGTTTAATTTAAATAGTTTGGAAAAATAACTCACATTACAACAGTTTTTTGGAAGCTTACGAAAATTTAGCTCTTATGACAGAATGAAAATTATTCACTGCTTCTCTCTATAACCAATGCATTGTGAGAGTGAAAGGATATAATTATTTTAATGAAGTATAATATGGAAATTCAATCCCACCAAGTAAAAACCCGGAATGGATAACATCTAATGGGCATCATTAAATTCGCATTTTCTTCAATTCTTTGAACTAAGTATATAAGTACCTACTATTTACCGAATAATAGGAATGCTAGTTAATACAATTTCCTTTGAATATCTTCACTATCAATAATTATGACTAACGACTATCCAAATAAATAAGGTTGATGTGGTGATGCCATCGAACATTGAAATTTGCTATAGTTCTCGATATCAAACATCAAATGAAGGATTGTCAAATACTTCGAATGTATGAACGATACTGAAACAGTGGGTGGCTGAAGCTCAGGCTTAAATTTGAAATGAACACTGATTCAGATGAAATGAATCAAATACTGGTTTCAGATGTTAATGAGTCACCTGTATTTTGTTATCGATTCTTAGAAGTATCAGAAATTATAAACCAGTCCAAAAGTTTAATTGTCAGTCACAGTGTCCCATAATTGAATAATCTCTAAATAACGGAATGATGAAATTTTTTACAGTATTCTTCTTTAAGATAATGTAACGCAATGGATTGTCGTAAACGAATTCACAATTGACATTCAGCTGGAAAATTCAAAGGAAGTTACGTATTAAATGTGGAAAATATCCACTTTTTTCTCGTTATTCTCTTATACTAAGACCAGGTATTTTTATTGATGAAAATGTATATTTTGACTACTGCACTGATAAATATTTGATCTCATAATTTACATCAGTTCACTTCTATGTGGATTTCAAAAGCGAACTGAAACTAATATCGTATTTTTCTTTTCATCACGTGACCATCAGGCATGAAATCTCAATTCTTTCATTTGAAAGTGAAGGTGGTGGGATCTCCCTTAACGATGATGTCATCCATGGGATCGAAAGAATACTCAATTTCTGAATACTAAAGATAAACGAGGCTTCCCAAGGCGGTCAGTTTGCAAATCCGAACTTCGACATTAACAACCGAACGAGATACATCCTAAGTGTTTCACTGCAGCTCTTACTGCAAGAAAGCTAGATGAATTTGTGATCAAATACCAGACAGCGCTATGTTTCGACCCATCTAGGTCCCATCAGTGGTGCTAGGCTGAACCACTCAACTCAAAATTTCACAAAAGCGCTATTTTCCGAACTTGGTGTTGAAGAATAAATATGCCCTCTTCCCAAAGTCGACTGACACAAAGAAACATATTTTTCAAACCATACTTTACCTCACGGTAAACCTGTCTCGCACCATTTTCGTGTAGTATATTCTAACTAGATTCTTCTGTATTCAAATGGCCTCATAGTTCAAAAGCCAAATACCCGAATTTGAACAAAACTATATAGTCGAGGTATGCGGGCTATAGCACAGCTATATACTTCTTAGAATTTTGTTCGACTCACATATTTTTCACAAATATTTGAAAAAATATCTTGAAAGGCAAGAGAGCATCAAAAAGTAAAAGTGGTTATGATGATCAACTGTTTCAGCCTATAAGTATGCACAAACTCCTCAACTGACGGCGATGTCGTCATCTGTTTCATCGATGGAAGACTTAGTTCATGAATATCAGAGATAAATGAGACTCCCCAAGGCGGTCAGTTGCAAATCCAATCCGAAATTCTCCTCTATTTTTCTCTCCGCTTTTTATACAAAGCGACCAGTTGATAACAGTGCTTATAAATAAATAATTCGTCGTTGAATATCAGACAGCACTGTTTTGACACACCATAGTTTCCATCAGTGCATATGTTTAGTTGAATAAAGGCTAAAAAAATAACTTTCGTCTAATTTCTACGAAGTTTATCATTTGATACGACCGGTTTCGGTTTGTTAGACCAATCTCATGGTCCAACATGGTCTAACAAACCGAAACCGATCGTAACAAATAATAAACTTAGTTGGCTGCATCGAGCTGACGAGGCCAATAGCCGGAAGTACGTTTTCGCCAGTTTGCCTAATTGTTGAGTGTTATATTCGTTAATTCGCCTCTTTTTGATTCATATCAAATACACTCATTAACATGTTCCAGTATCTTTATTCCGGATGTCACGCAGGTAGCTATAGTTGCCTACTTGCTAATGTTAGTTGTTACCTATGAATGATAGGACTCCTAAATGATACCACAAATGTTCGGTTGGCTCCTGTTGGTGACTTCGTGAACATGTGTTGTTTCAGGCAAACGAGTGTTGCCTATACTTACACTTGGCTGCACCACGCTGACGAGGCCTATAGGCAGAAATACGTGTCCGCGGTTTTTCCCCATTTTTTAGTGTTAGCTTTGCTATATATCTATAATTTTCAAACTGAATTTTCATCATTCATTTCAGGTTCCGAAGGTGGTAGTGCAAGTCACGTAGGCTCGGAGGCTAGCTTTGGGCTCAGAAGGGGAAAATGCAAATGGTTCAATGTCGCCAAAGGATGGGGTTTCATCACACCTGACGATGGGGGTCAAGACGTTTTTGTGCACCAGGTATATTTTTCTGAAACACTCCTGTCAAATAATGATGCTACAGTAAAATCATTGCAGTTCATCAGTTCGGACTTCCATTGTCTGATATGATATGAGTTGATTTGAAATCCCTGAAAGAATCTAAAAAAAATTAAAAGAATTAAAATATATAGATTCCTTCAGGGATTTCAAATCAATTTTTGATATATTAGACAATGGAAGTCTGAACTAATAAAATGCACCACGAAACATTGTCAAACACGTTCAAACGAACAGGGAGTAAAATCAATGTCATTTCCAGCGAAATTTATACTCACCTGCTGAAAATAGTTCAAGGCTAGGTTGAAAACATCATTGTGTACCTCAGAAAATATAAATAATCACTTGGGTTTGTCAAAATCATTTTCTAGATTTGTTATCCGTGATCAGCAGGTTTTTATGTTAGACGTTTCGTTTATCACTATGGAAGAAGATACTCAGTGAAAAAACCCAAGTCCTTCGTCTATGATGATGTCTACCGCAGTAATAGATGAAATACTGATACTTAGTTTAAAAAAACGCTTATAAAAGCTTCCTTAAGAAAGCTGAGTATCAATATTTAATTTTTTTCAATAAATTTTACTGTTACTGAGGAATTGGAAATTCCAGTTGTTTATATTAGGCAGTAACTTATCGCAGTAACTTCTGCAGATTCTCTATTGATTTAGCTTCAATATTTTCAGATTGTGGAAGATAATAATCCAAAAAACAGTATAAAATGGCTCAAAATATAATTACATAAAAAATAGTTAGATTTTATTGACTTCGCTTTGACAACACCAGGTCGCTGCAGACCACGGCCAGAAAACTCGGAAACAGCCTTCATATAATTATATTATATTATTATTCATTTATATTATTACCAACTTGGCTGAATTGTGAATTTTGTGGATTTTAACGCATTCATGACAAAAGTGAGCCACAGTTCAAAATAATCAAAACCAGAGAATTCATGCTACTTCGTTCGTGAAGGTTATTCATGATTTTCAAAATATCCATCTACATTGGCAGCTACAAATCAAAAATATATCATTTTAATTATATAAATATGAAGTTAATTTTTATAACGGTCGCCATCTTATAAAGAGACCATATCTTTAGAAGATGAGAGATAAAGGAAGACAAAGGCTGAAAAAAGGAGGCTAGGTTGATTCATATTTTTAAAATAACTGAATTATTAGCACTATTGAAAAACATTGTTTATATTCCGAAATGACTGCAGTAGAAAATGTATATTCAAGGATTGGATGAGTTACCTGAAGAAAGTTCAATCCAAATTATACGAGGTAGGTCCCATTCAAGTGGATCACACTTTTGTAGTGTACCTCTGTGACTAATCTGGCAATGTTGAAAGAATGAATCATCGTCCCGTTACCCAAGATATTTCGCTCAATAAACCAAAGTACTTCTGGATTTAAACGGATGTCTTTATTTGGATGTGTTCTGTATAATTTGTACTGAACTTTCTTCAAATGTCTCTTCGATTGGTCCCATCTGAATGGATCAACCTGGAAATCTTTAAAGAGTAATGAAAGGCGACCTAAAGTTCTCTCTCAGTCTGGTTTTATATTAATAAGGGACATTCTATATGAACATTTTATATTTCGTATAATTTTCAATTGTCAGTTGAACATTTACAGTATCTGTATAACAATATTTCTATAAAAAAAAAAGCATAAATGATAGTGATGGTGCTACAGCCAATACTCATCAAATACTCAGCTCCTATTCATTATTTCTTTATTGGAAAATTCACAAATAGTGTTTTATTTTTTAGACCAACCAGCATTCTTCTTATGACATCCATGCTCGTAACCACTTGGTATATCGCAGAACTGGCAGTATATTTCGTGCCGTGACCTTTGCTGTAAACACATCATTAAACTTCATATCTTTCTTCATCCAAAAGCTCAAGGTTTGGGTTGTAGTTTGGTGGTTGAGCTGGTGAATTGAAATGGGAAAATTTCTAATTGATCTTGTGCGGTGTGTACAATGATGTTATATGTACGGGGATGTTATATAGAAGTTGAGTTTTTCCTTGAAATATTTGTGGTTGATGCCTTCTAGGTCCGGAAAACTTGATCATGTCAACAATTTTTATTTTTACTGACTCATTATGGATGGTTTTGTTACTCAATCTAATTTTGGACAAAGGTGAATCCTAGTTGTTGACATATTTATTTTGGAAACTCATCTTAAATATAGGATAGGATAGGATACAAAAACGACCGGTTTCGGTTTATTGAACCATTCTTGAGAATAGTTTAATGAACCGAAACCAGTCGTAACTAATAAAAATCTTAATAGAAGTTAGACGAAAGTTATTTTCTCTAGCCTATATATAAGTTGAATCCGATGAGCATAACATAAAGCTCACAGAACTCTTAGTTTCATAGGATTATCTTCTAATGTGAGGTTTTCTAAGGGGAATAGCTATTTCATTTTGTAAAGACTTCGTAAGGCTCTAAAATTTTTTCATGTCTAGGAAACATAGATCGTATTTCGAAAATGCTCCTTATGATTTTATTGATTATTCACATTTTCCTACATCTGAAATGAGACCTAAAGCTGATACTATAAAATATGATACAGCTGACCTATAAAATCCATTAAAACTTAATAAAAAACACACTCGTTCGAGTATTGTAACGCCCGAGCATGTATAGCGAAACACGTGTCGCGATTTTGTAAACTTTCAAGTGGAAATTGGATGTTCAAGTGTGTTGTTTAAAGAAAATTGTACTATAGTTTCACCATTGTGGAATTTTTGACATATACTTCATTCAAATTTTTTCCAACAAATGTACCTAGAATGGTAATGACAATGGTAATGGTCCTATTTCATTGGTTTATTCCGCTTTTTTAATCAGAAATATGTTGAATATCAACTGGATTTATATTTCAGCAAAATATTTAATAAAATGATGGTACCTTCTGAAATCTTCACCACCAGTACAGCTTACGGTCTAGGAAATAACGGATCATACAGTATTTTTATTTTATCGAATACCAGTCTATATTATGATATATTCTGATATACTGCCCCCAATCCACGCGTGACATACAGGAAAAAATCAAGTTCAAGTCTTGTTTTCAACACATTGTATTCTCACCCTTACCTAAGGATAATAGCATGTGTGCTTATGAATAACAAATAACGTCCTTGACTTCTATTAGAAAACTATTATATTGAGTTGGAAATCGTTAGGAAATAATTCTGCCGTGAACACTTTTCATTACCTTCACAATGGGTATCGATATCACATTCATAGTCAAAGATCTAGTTTTGCTCCAATTTTTTCCTCTTCTTATGTAAATATGATTGATCTGTGTCTATATGATATTTAATAATGTTTATCTATTTAAGAGAGAATGAGTAAGGAATTTTTCTCATTTTTTTGTAGACATATCTTAGGAATATAGAGAAATATAGGAAATTTTGATGAAATTTCACCTTGAAAAAGAATGCAAACCCCTCAAAAGTTCTACCAAATGTAAAAATTTTCTACTTTTGTGAAATTTATTCTCGAATGGAATGACATTTGACTGAATTAATTTTGAAATATTTTATATTTCGACGAATAAGTGGTTGAAAAAATGTTTGACCTATTCACAAAATAACTTGGGCCTTTCTTTAAAAATCTAACTAGTGAGCGCTCATTTTCCTAATGCATTAAGAATTTTTGTGTGCCTTCATTTTCTATAACTTCATTGTATCTAACAAATGTGAGTATTTTTGGAATTATAAATGAAGAAACCGATTATTTCTTCTTAAAAAGCGATTTCCAGCACACCAATTAAGTAACAATCTTAATGGATTTTGCATAGATATATCTTGTGTCTCGAAAATTAATCCACATTAACTACGAACTGCTCTCCAATTGTATTGGATTAGTATCACTCCCGAAAATGGTTTCACTAGTTTCAGATCAATTTACAAATTAAATAATGACATATCAGTACTATATATTGTTCTATAATGAAAAAAACTTTTCGTTTATTTGAATTGCATATATTCATATATTCAATCAGTAGAAAGAAAAATTGATCAATAGTGAGCAATAGTGACCTGAACATTCCTCACGTATGTTGCGACATACTTTTACCGATTTCTTTCATTAAAGATGATCTAACATTTTTCTCACAGAAAAACCGATTCATTTACGGGACTCCTTGAAATCTCAGTCTGTCGTTTAGAAAAGATTTGTAACTTTGAAAATGGCTTTTTACAGGATTGATGCTTGCTTATATAATTGTTTTCAAACAAGATGAGAAATAATCCTCTCAGCAAACGTTTTCAGGAAATTCTTCATAGTTACCTTATATATGAAAATCAATCAACTTTCATGAAGTATTTTCATTATTTTAATTTAGGTTTATATTTGAAATAAAATTCTAATGATCCGCCACTGCTGGTATCGAATTGAAAACTCTACCCAAGTATAATCACCCATACTTGTTGTTTAGGACCTGTTCTTAGTTGGTAAAAAACGGGAAACAGATGAGGGTAAAACACAATGAGCCCCGTGTATTTTGAAGTACCTGCCTATTATAAGTTATTGGTTGTTATTGTTCGGCTATTTTTTGCAAAATACCTAAATTTAAACGAGTTTTGGGGTGAATCGAACCGACAAAAAAAGGAGTTGAAGGAAATCAGTTATAATTCTGAACATATACCATTGGAATTTTGTTTGCAACATTCATTTGACAAGTTTGTCGGCAATTTCGTTTACTTGGACTTGGGTTTTTCCAGCTTTTCTAATGTTCTCATATATTCGCCTATATCTCTGATTAATGAGACTGTAAATATAGATAAACAAAGATTCGTCCAAATCAAACGATTATGGACATACAGGATTGTTTACTTACATATATCGCCACGTTAAACAAGCGCTGAGCAGATGTGATGTAACAATGGTGACACTTTTAGTAAGACCGTAAGACTGTGTGTTATTTTAACATTTTTTGAGGATTATTTTTGAACAGTATTACATTGTTTTTGTATATTTTGATTAAATTTTTATTTAATTATGCCAATTAGGTTTCTGAAACATTGAGTTTGTTATTGTGAAAGTCGTATTTTTTTGTGCTTTTGGATGTTTTTAAACTGGTGAAGCGAGTAGACGCCATATAAGACTCTGTTATTTTCTTCCGTTTTGAGGTTTGTTTTTCGCCATTGTGGAACTTTTTTTTGTTATTTGAACATTTTTGAACTAAATTAAGGTGAAAATTGGAAATATTCACAAATTTGTAAGTAATAGCAATAATTGTCTAATCATTAAATAACCTTGTAATTTTTAGTTAAATTCACTTTCAAAAATGGATTTGTTTCTTTTTTCAGAAAATGATTATGAACGAGACCTTGAAAATGAATTGTTGGGTAAAAACGTATTATATTCATTTACTGCTTAAAATAAATATGATTTTTTATAGGTTTGCCTTTGCGTCGTAAATAAAAAAAAACTGCAAAAAGAGAGAAGATTTTCCTTTAAATATTATTTCTGAATTTTGCAAACTGAGAACAATTATCAGAATGAAATATAATAACTTAAAGGCTGACAAAAATAGGTCACTTAAAAAAAATTTAAACATTTTTCATAATATAAAAAAAATCGAAAATTAAATAAAGTAATATATTAGTCCTTTAAATTTATTTTTCTACATTAATGCAAAAAAAATAATTCAAATACTTATATTTAGTGGATAAAGTAATACCTTTTTGCTCTAATGTAATATTATAATATATTAAATTATAGATTTGTCAATTTCATCATTTATTCTATCTAAATTTCTCATTTCCTTAATAAAAAGTAAAAACTGTATCACGTATTTTATGTCAGATGAAGTAAAAACCGTATCATGTATTTTCTGTCAGATAAAGTAAAAACCGTATCATATATTTTCTGTCAGATAAATAAAAAAAGTTGTTACAACTATAAACAATTTATTACTCATCTATATTTTTGATTATTTAGCGTTTATTATAAAAGATGGAACAAAAAGTTATAAAAAAATTTTTTACATAATATTATTATCCAAAACAAAGTTTATTACAAAATTTTTGTGGGAGTTACAGTTTTCACGAAAATAATAAAAAAACTGATGAAACCTCTTACTTTTAAAAAGAGCAAAATAGCTCGCCCTAACATCTACAAAAGAAAAATGTTTACTTAGTATTAATCCCTTTATAATAAGT
>WOGO01009725.1:0-10086 GCA_015342085.1 Leptinotarsa defecta | reverse complement strand
AAAGAATATTTTCAAGAGACAAAAGTTTTTTGGGAAAAAAAAGGTTCATGGCTTTTTACTCTTCCACTATTGAACAAAAAAAAGGTAAATACCAAAGAAAGGAAGAAAGAAAATAACTGCATTAAAAAAACTCTTATTTTATTAATGAAGCATACACATGATTTTCAGGCACAAATTGGAAAAAATAATTCCACTGGAACATTGAATGAATTATACAAAAATATCTTTTTCTCATTCAGTTTGTACTACAAACATTCCTCGTCGAATTGAAACAGATAGAAACGCTATAAAATGTTATGTATGAAAGAGTATTGCGCTAAAAAACATCACTTATATAGAACACTATCTGCTCTCGTCACGATAACAAAACGTATACACATTCATAAAAATTATTGAAGCATTATTATTATTCGAAAAAGTTAGAAAACAAAATAAGCAAATGTTCAGTTTACTATTATTTTAGGAAAAATGCCATTACATATTTCTATTACAAAAGTACAAACAGGAAATGGTCGATAACTTCAGCTACAGTTTAAAAAAATACTCTTTTGATACATAATAATTTATTTATGATGCTGTTCTGTTATTTGATGGTGTAATTAATAAAATAATGTTTATTAGTGCAAAAATCAATACAAAAGAACTGTAATCTCTAAGAATAGTAAAACTAAGTAAAACACTTTTACCAATACTGTGAAAACACCTTTTTCGACACATGATCCGAAAAGTAAGTTGCCATCATCAGGAGATTATCTTAACTGCTCATAATAGTTATGGATGTCTCCCGATGGCCCTAATTTGGTTATCAAAACGTGAGTGGCGAAATTTTTAGGGTGTGGCTGAAGTATTTTTGTTGAATTCAGATCCATTTCATAGTTGAAAGAATCACTACTAATACCCCATTTCTTTTAATAAAGTCCTCGCTATAACTAGCCTTTGAATCTCAGATGTTCCTTCGTAGATTTCGGTGACCCTCGCGTCTCTGTAATGACGCTCAGCCGACATATCAGACACGTACCTAGAAATACAAACGATATAATAACTCAAAAAATCTTCACCAACCTCAATCTCACCCCATCCCACCCAAAATCTGCATACACTGATGGCTGAGGAACGTGGCGGCTTCGCTGGCGGCCAACTTGGCCATCGCAGCTTCTTTGGTGTAGGGTTTCTTGTTGTCTTTCAACCAAGCGGCCCTCCAGGTCAGCAACCTGGCCGACTCCAGTTGGAGAGCCATGTCTGCCAACTTGTTCTGGATCGTCTGCAGCTTGGTGAGGGGCTTCCCGAATGCCAGACGTTTGGAGGAATAATCCGTGGCAAGTTCCAAGCAAGCTTGGGCAATGCCTAATGCTTGACTCGCTATTCCTATTCTGCTCGAATCAAGGCTGGATAAAGCTATCTACGGAAAAAACTTTTATAGTAAAAATCAAAGAATAAACTGTATTAATTAGTTTTTTTTTACTTACTTTGAAACCAAGTCCGAAATCTCCCAGTAAATTTTCGCTTGGCACCTTGCAATCTTCGAAGATGAAATCGCAAGTTGAAGACCCTCTTATTCCCATTTTAACGTCTTTTTTTCCAAGGAAGAGTCCCTCGATGGGCTGCGGTACGATTATAGTAGATATTCCTTAAAAAAGAGGACGAGTAATAGTTGATTTGGAAAATAAGTTAGCTAAAGTGAAAAATAACTGTAGCAATTCAACTTCAACACAGTTGGTGGAGCTCTTTACCCAAATAATATCTATCTCTTGAGTGTACCTCAAGGATCATATTTGGGGTGAATACAAATTTTCACAATTTAGACTGTATTTCACTACACAGTAATTTTCTCCGTTGGACTAGTACTCTACACTCATTTACAATGAAAATTATATAAATTATCGACCTTAACTAATAGAAATTACTAATTGGTGAACAGGTAGTTTCAAGAACATCGACAAGGCCAACAGATCGGATGTCTACAAGCTAAAATGTGGTTCGTGTTCAAAAGTTTATATTAAAACATCTAGACCTTTCAAAACCAGAATCTCATCCGAATACACAATAAATTTTGAATTGAAGAAAACCAATCCAACCATAACTTCGACATAAACTATGGCGTACTACGTACAGAAAATAAAGGATTGTTGCGTCTATGCACAATTTAGAGTCGATTCACCACGTGCAGTCCACTCATATGACGATCCTTTTGATTCTGGTGTGAAATGATGGAGCGTTGTTTTATCCATTGTCACATATCGACGCCTAAATTCGGGGTTTTTATGGTGGAACAGCTTTACAAAGGTCAGAATCATCAATTCCTTGTTGTTTTTGGTCAAATGTGAACCACGTCACCCAAATATTCATGCACGATATGTCCAACACGTTCCTTTCATATCTTTAGAACCTCAGCTATCTCGATCAATTTTTCACTTTGAGGTCATTCAAAATTATTATCATTTATTTTCATATTTATCATTTATCATCAACTCGTTCAAACTTAGCAAACCACTTCTCAACTGTTGATTTTTCTGATGCAAAGTCCTAATAAAGTTCATCAAGCCAAGAGTTGGCTTCAACAGTATTTTTTCGCCAAAAGCAATGCTTCGTTAACACACGACTTTATTTTCATCCATTTTCTTCAAACTAACAAAAATTGCTTCATTCAAAATGTTCTATCCCACAAAATAATAGTCCGACAGCTGTGAAATTTGTTCCCGGGTCTTTTGAAAGTTAGGGTTAACTAAAAATGAAATGGATTTAATACTAGTAGCGCCATCTGTGTGTCGGCTTACGAACATCTCAGCCCATATAGTATTGTATAAATGGCATTGTAAAATAGTGTAGAGTACCAGTGAAACTGAGGAAACTAATATGTAGTGAAACGGCTATTGGAAATAAAGACTGAATTATGAAGATTTGTAATTATTCTAATGAATAGTGTTATTGATTTTCACCAAGTTAGAAGTGTCGGTGTATTAAAAAAAGTATTGGTATTCGATGATAATTGTTGTGAAGAAAAGAAAAACGATAATAACCTTTGTTTTTCAAACTTCTATTGGTCGAAACAAATATTAGAGCTGCCTCACTTTCATACCCGTTAGTGACCCATGACTTTGTGCCATTCAAAATGAAATGAGAACTATCATCTTTCGCAGTAGCAACCATATTGCCGGCATCAGATCCACTTCCTCGCTCTGATAAGGCAAAAGCCCCAACCTAAATCAGTATGCAAATCATTTATGATGAAATACATAACCGAGAGAAACATTTTATTGACATCCATGTAAGTCAGTTCTGTTATCAAAATTTTATTATGTTTCTTAGTTTGTACTATTTTAATGACCTAAAGTCCATTATTCAATTAATAATTTTTATTAAGAATCTCCTTTCATGTGTTGGTGAGTTCCCGTCAGTGACCTCTCAGCCCACCATGGAACACTACTTATAATAATAATAATGATAATATAATACTAATATAGCATAGTAAAAGTTGTATTATTCTACTGTGGTACTAGAATGTAGCGTACTAGATCATAATCAAATAAATGACACACGTAACAATTTTCTCACCCTCTCTCCCTTCGAGAATGGCCTGATGAATTTTTCCTTTTGTTCTGGGGTGCCAAAGTGAAGAAGCGGTCCAAGGAACAAGGAGTTATTCAAGGTCATTATGACACCTGCACTTGCACATCTGAAAGTGACAGACATAATCAACTCAAAAACGAAATTATCATTACTTCAATGCAAGACATTTGATTTGAATTTACCCTCTTGAAATTTCCTCCATGGCAATGGTGTATGCTAAGTAATCTAACCCTGCGCCTCCATATTCTTGGGGAATGCTAACAGCCATGAGACCAAGGTCGCCCATTTTCTTTATTTGTTCTTTTGGATACAGTTGCTCCCTGTCTATTTTTGCCGCTATTGGTTTGAGTTCCCCCTCAGCAAAGTCCCTGCATGTCTTCTGGAGCATTCGGTGGGTCTCTGGTAGAGCACTCAAGCTGGCTATGCCTTTGTTCAGAATACATGAGGCTGAAGAAGTCGATGAGAAAATAGAGAGTACCTAGTATATTTGCAACAAGCCTTACAGAAAGCATATCAATATGTAAAGCCTAGAGTAGATAAAATGTTTAGAATATTTCGAAGGTTTCATGTTATTTCTTGATGTTAAGTTTAGCACGGTTCTGATATGATGCTAATTGTTATTTATAGTGATGTTGATATGCATACAGATTGTCTGAATCACATGAATTTTGTAAAAACAGTAGTTGTTGTTAATAAATAAGATTATAGAGGTATTTTGTATCTCATTTTGTATTTCAATTTGAAGTTAATATACGTTATAACTCTGCAATTTAAGACTTGAAAAAAATATACTCGTACTTATGATAACTTGATAACAAGTAAGTAGTTTTGTTTATGTTTGTTTTTTTATCCGAGACTACATCATTGTAAAATCATTTTGGAATACCAGATAAGCTCTATCAAGGATAAAAAGGAGGCATATGTCGTTGAATAAGCAACACAAGAAATATACAATTAGGAAGACAAAGTTTGCCATTTCTAATACTGGGTTAGTGTTGCAGGATATTTTTAGTTGAAATTCCTTGTATGTGAATAAAAGATAACAAATCCCTCTGAAATTCTGACAATATTATACATAATTCCTCGACACATCTCCCTATCTGCATAAAGTGGCAGCATTCAATAGTATATGCTTCACAGAATATTGAATATCCATTATCAGAAAATAATTTTCAGGGAGAACTGACTTTTACCAAACAAATTGCTGTCAACAACGGTTACAAAGCCGATATATTATCGACTTTATTCTTGAAAAAAAAAATTGAAACAAGCCATTTAGCATGTCTATCCAGTTTAAGAAACGATGATAAGCCTCACAGGACTTTGATAAAGCCATCAATAACATTGCTATTTTTTTAAAAGGCGATTCGAATGTGGCTTACAGAAATAATAATGCGAAATTATTGAAAAAAATTATGCAACAATTAGTATCCGTATATTCGTAGTTAACTCGTGGTTCTTGTACAAAACCTTATATTGGCCAAACAGGGAAATACTCTTGCCAAAAAATTAAAGAACATAGTCAGTTCATTGACTTACTTTGACGATTGAGAAAATATTTGAAAGTAGATAAATTTCTGGAGGTTTATTTGCCATTGAAAACGACAATATCAATATCATCAGCAGTACCTTTTGCCTCTTATATATTTTCAAAGAAAAAATTGAGAATGTTTGATACTTATTTTTCTGTTGTGAATATAGAAGTATAATGCATTATAAATCAATTGAAGAAAAGGGGATGTTTTCTATCTTGAAAATCAAAGAACAAAATAACGTATATTTTTTGCATTTTCATAAATGGCTGAATAGTATCAAAAATCATGAATATCCTAAGAGATATACTTTTTTATTCTTTGCCAATAAATATTTTTTCTTTGTGCAATGAAGTATACGTAGACTATTAAAAAAATAATGTGAATGTTCAAATTTCGCAGCATACGTATACGTTCGATTAGCGATTTTTTATTTTTTTTTATGTTGGTACACTCGTCCAGAACATTTGTTCGCAGTTTCAGCTGTTTAGCATGTTTAATTTGTTGATGAGAGATACAAAAGTTAGAAGTGTTTTGCGATTTTCTGCTATTGAAAAAATTGATCAAAGAATGTGCATCAAATTTCGAGTAAAAAATAGAATTGAGTGCTCAAAAACATTCGAAATGTTGACAGTGGCATACGGTGATTGTACTTCGAGTCAGAAAAATGTTTACAAGTGGTACTGATGACAACGTTGACAAAGTGACGAAAATTGTGAAGGGAATCGTTATATCACTATAAGAGGAGTTGATAAGGATGCTGGCATACCGGTTGGATACATGGCATGCATTTTTTTTTTTAATTTTGGGCATGAAACGTGTGGCAGCAAGTTTCCTTCGATACCGTGGCGTAATGCATTCGGAATTCTTGTCACATGGTCATACGGCCAATAAGGAGTATTATCTTATCATTCATTAAATCATTCATCTTGTTATAAGATAAGTTTTTTTCAAAATGATTCGAGATATAAATATTTTTGCTTTAAAACATTTTTATCGATTAACCGATAATGATTACAAGATTCGTCCTTAAGATGTGATAATCTTCAGAGAATATAGCATATTTCATAATTTGTTTGGTTGAAATAATTGAGGAAGCATGCGTAGTAGCAGCATCATAGAAAAAATGTTCAAATACCTAACTAACTCACCTTTAAATGTGATGTTTTTCTTAAACAAGGTAACCAACATGTTCTTACATTAACGAATGAAGTTTAGTTCATTATTTGTAAGGTCCGTTTGAAGGAGACGGTGTATACTGAAACACTATGGTAATTTTGTAACCTGATATGTGAAAATATCACAAAGTTTTGTTCAATACGAAGTCTGTTAAAAAAATACGTTGAATGTTCAAATTTCGCGGGTTACATAAATTCGATTAGCGTTTGTTTTTAATTTTTGAACACTTGTCTCAAACCGACGAGTACATATAATCAATGTATCCAAACATTCTCTGTCAAGATTTTTATGGGATTTCCCTGAAGATATTGACTATTTGTCTTATCTGAATTTGATATTGGGTTTTACCAAATCATATCAAGAAAAAACAAGTCTTGTAGAAAGTTGAATGAAGAGTTATTCTCTTGGTCTTTGGTAATCAAAATATTTTAAACCATATATGTGTTGTTTACTTCGAATTTATTGCAACACAATAATTAATTAGTCGTGTTGATAACGCAGTAGAAATAAGCAAAACTAAAATTAAAGGTAAAGAGAAAAAGAATAACAAACTCTTCAGTTGAACAATTGAAAAATCATTAAAAATTAATAACAGTTGTAGAAGTAATATATTTGAGTTCACAGTACAATATAAGACACTTTTCTATAAAAATAATCAGTCAGTCTGAAATACAGTGTAAATATAAAAATTGTCTGGAAAAACGGTTTCTCAAAAACAAGCCAAAACACCTTGAAAATAATTAATTGATACCCATTTCCTTAATCAAATTTCCTGCAATAACCAGCCTCTGAATCTCAGAGGTTCCTTCATAGATTTCAGTAATCCTTGCATCTCTATAATGACGCTCAGCCGGCATATCAGACACATACCTAGAAATACAAACAACATAATAACTCAAAAACCCTTCCCCCAACCTCAATCTCACCCCATCCCGCCCAAAATCTGTATACACTGATGGCTGAGGAACGTGGCGGCTTCGCTGGCGGCCAACTTGGCCATCGCAGCTTCTTTGGTGTAGGGTTTCTTGTTGTCCTTCAGCCAAGCCGCCCTCCAGGTCAGCAACCTGGCAGATTCCAGTTGGAGAGCCATGTCTGCCAACTTGTTCTGGATCGTCTGCAGCTTGGTGAGGGGCTTCCCGAAGGCCAGACGTTTGGAAGCGTACTCCGCAGCTACTTCAAGAGAAGCCTGGGCGATGCCTAAAGCTTGGCTGGCTATACCTATTCTACCTGCATCGAGAGTCATCATGGCGATCTGCGTAAATAAACTAATGCTAATACTAATAATGGATAAAGTCGGGGGCTCAAAAAGTTCGTAGGCTAACAACCAGATGGCGCTATTAGTATTGAATCCACATGACTTTCAGTTAACCCTTACCTTCAGAAGACGTGTACAAATTTCACAGCTGCCGGATTATCAGTTTGTGGGATGGAACATTTTGAGCGAAGCAACTTTTCTTGGTTTGAAGAAAATGGATAAGAAGGAATTTCGTGTGTTGATAAAGCATTGCTTTTTGGCGAAAAAAATACTGTTAAAGCCAAGGCTTGGCTTGATAAACATTATTCGGACTTTGTACCAGAAAAATCAACCGTTGAGAAGTGGTTTGCACGCAGTGGACGCCTCAAAGATGCTGTTACCAACAAAAACATCAAAAAAGTTCAAGAAATAATTTTGGATGACCGCATAATGAAGGACATACTGTGCATGAATATTTGGATATGCGAAAGCTCTACTCAAATTGGGTACCGCGCGACCTCACAGTCGACCAAAAACAACAACGAATTGATGATTCTGAGCAGTGTTTAAAGCTGTTCCACCATAAAAACCCGAATGTATGAATCAAAATGTGACACTGGATAAAACATGACTGCAGCTTTTCACACCAGAATCAAAACGATCGTCATCTGAGTACAGTGCACGTGGTTAACCGACTCCAAAGCGTGCAAAGATGCAACAGTCGCCTGGCAAGGTTATGGTATCAGTATTTTGGGATGCGCATGGTATACTATTCATAGACTATCTTGAAATGGAAAAACTATCAACAGCGACGTTTGTCATAGCGTTATTGAAGCGTTTGAAGGGAGAAATCGTGTCACAAATCAATGAAAACGATGGCAAAATTGCATGAATTGGGCTTCTAATTGCTTCTCCATCCACCGTATTCTTCAGATCTGGCCCCTAGCGACTTTTCCTGTTTTCAGATCACAAGAGAATGCTCGCTGGAAAAAAAATCAACACCGATGAAGACGTAGTTGCCGAAAGTTAGAACTATTTTGAGGCTAAAGACAAATCACACTATAAAAATGGTATCGAAAAACTGTAGATCGTTGTATATTTCTCAAAGGCAACTATATTGATTAATGAAATCAAATTTTATCAAAAAAAATCTATATTAGGTGACGAACTTTTCAGCCCAACTGTTTTAATTTTTTATTTCTCTCAAAAAACAAAGTTTTCGTTGATATTACTTTCGAAAAATCTCTGATATAAATAATATATATGATATAAATCTATAAATAGATATAAATGAGTGCTATTGATGAGTCAGAGAGTTTACATCTTATTTTTATGAATCATTCTAGTATCTCCAATATGAGTAATAATACCAGAGTTATTTTATTTTAATTTGGAATCATGTACCATACTCATCTGCAAGATAAAATAGTTTTAACAGATTTCGATTTAGGACAACCGAAAATATACCTTGTAGCGAAAATTCAATTTCACACTACTGCTATCTTGGTAACAGTAGAAGATACTATGATGGTTGAATTAGACAAAAAAATGCGCTTTTCAGAATGGAATGGAATGTTGCTCCCCTGGCTAATACCACGAAGGGCGTTGGATAATATCCAACAAGTGTCAGTGCGGGATTCTTCACAAAAGTAATTCATGCATATGCTATAACAACAACTGACAGAATCGATTTGTATATAGGAATAACAGTTTTTCGCCCTTTGTTTTGACCCACGATTGTTTTATCGTGAGTATGAATGCTCAATGCACACAAGAATTACAATAACTCTTGTGAAAAGATAGAATGAGAAAATAACTAGCTAGATGTACTGTAGACAAGATAAAATTCAATTCATTACGTTTCAAACCTTGTAACAGTACAGTTAGAATTAAATCTTGTCTTGTCTACAGTACTAGCTAGTTATTTTCTCGTCCTATCTTTTCACAAGAGTTATTGTAATTTTTGTGTGCATTGAGCATTCATACTCACGATAAAACAATCGTGGGTCAAAACATTGGTCCTTCGAGCTGGATATTTTTAAAATTGATTAAAAATATTCATAATAAATTTCAAGTTTTTACTTGAAACTGTAAGTGAACAGTTAACATCATACTATCGACATCAATGCAATCTCCCACAACCCGAAGCAGCAGCATACCAGTTCCAAGATTTCAAGTGCTGAAAACCTATTGCGTACACCAGCCCAAGCAGCGGTTATCAATCTATCCAACGAATTCACGGACAACAGCATCGATATCTTGATCGCTGGCATAAGGAATATCTAAATAACCTTATTAGCTTGTATCAACGTTCTAAATCAACTAGCAGGATTCAAGTTGGAGATATGGTTCTGATCCATGAAAACAATCTACCCCCACATGTTTGGTCCATTGTGCGTGTAGTGACTCTAAAAACCAAAAGTGGCGAGTGCAAGCGATGTGCTAAAAAACTTTGCCCTCTACCCTTCAATTAACGGCTCTATTTTATTTTATTGAACTTGGACAGTTCAAGGGTGGCGGCATGTTCGGTCTCAAGATCTTACTGTCAAGGTTATTATGTTTTTCAAGTGAATC
>WOGO01009724.1:0-10087 GCA_015342085.1 Leptinotarsa defecta | reverse complement strand
TCCAGTCATCAGATTTTGATTCAAGAATTAATAAAAAATGTCTTTTTTTTATTTATATTTATATTGGTACTTTTCATGATAAAACCTAATTCCTACACCTTTTCCAAGTAAAAAAGGTACACCTCCTCAACAATGCTGGAGGTGATCGTTTTCGAGATATTTACAATTTTCTATATCGATGCATATTACTCAGCTCCTAGGGCGCTAAGTGAAGTTGCTGAGAACATTACAAAAACTAAGTGGTGGATCTCGTCAAAATAAACAAATTTTTCCAAATGTTTAACGATTCGTTTTCGAAATACAGATTGTTGAAATTTTTCAAAACATGATAGGTTTTTGTCATACGTTTTTTGCAATTTTAGTTATTTTCATCAAACTTTATACGCAGTATACCCGCATAGACTTCTTCAACACTGAGCATTATCGAACTGCTACAAGAACTGGAGAATTGGAGTAGGCGGTTCTCGAAGAAATTAGTGAAACATCCAGAGACAAGTACAAAAAAATTAGTCAAACTTTAAATGTGAGTCACATGACAGTTTACAGAATTTTAAAGAAACAGTAATTATATTCTTATTAAACTCAGCGTGTCCAGGCACTTACGCTACGTGATTTCCAACCACGTATCGAATTTGCTCAATTGCTTCAAAGAAAAGTCAAATAACATCCGCAAATTTTATCGAAAATCCTCTTCACAGATAAGGCAAATTTTTCAAGAAATAGTATCATGAACTTCCATAACAACCACATCTTGGCGGAAGATAACCCACATGCGATAACGCAAACTCATTTCCAAGACAGATTTTTGTTAATGTATGGGTAGACATAATTGGGGATTATTTAATTGAGCCCTATTTTCTCTCCTTACGTTTGAATGGAGATGCTTACCTACATTTTTTGGAACAAGAGCTTCCCCAACTTATGGAAGATGTTCCCATTGGTCTCCGAAATCACTCTTGGTTTATGTGCGATGGAGCTCCTGCTCATTTTAGTGTGATAGCAAGAAATTTTTTAGGCGTAGCATATCCCCAACGATGGATAGGAAGAGGAGGCACTGAGCATGGGCCCCCGAGATCACCGGACCTAAATCCCGTCAACCCCATTGAAAACGAGAAAATGTTAAGGGATCGCATCATAGCTTGCTGCGAAACGATAAGAAACACTCCGGGCATTTTTCAACCGGTGCGGAATTCTTTGATGAGGAGAAGATTGTATTACCCTTGGGGGTCGTCTGTTTCTTTAAAATATGTTTCTGTTTATCTGTTAATCAGCTGTCGCCCCCATACGAACGACAACTCTCAGAATTTGAGAAACTTGTGCGAGCTAAGGACTACATGGTCTTACCTTTCAACGTTTGATTCCTAATACGGTTGCAGAATCATGCCAGCTTCAACCAGATAAATTATCTCGAGAAAAATATCTGGTCGAGGCGGGAATCGAACCCACGGCCTACCGACCGTGAGATGGGAGCACTACCACCGCGGCCAATTCCACAACAACAATTGAATTTTATTTTTTTTATTTGGATCAATTGAATTGATAATGCTAAGTTTAGAAGAAGTCTGTACGGGTATACTTCGTATAAAGTTTAATGAAAATAACTAAAATTGCAAAAAACTTATGACAAAAACCTACCATGTTTTGAAAAATTTCAACAATCTGTATTTAGAAAACGAAACATTTTATAGGAAAAAGTTGTTTATTTTGACGAGATCTATCACATACTTAGTTTTTGTAATGTTCTCAGCAACTTCACTTAGCGCCCCTAGGAGCTAAGTAATATGCATCGATATAGAAAATTGTAAATATCTCGAAAACGATCACCTCCAGCGTTGTTGAGGAGGTGTACGTTTTTTACTTGAAAGGTGTGGAAATTAGGTTTTATCATGAAAAGTACCAAAATTTTACTGTCAAAAACGTTAGGGCAATTTGAAATAAATAATGACAGCGTGCGCAGCGCCCTCTATATTTTACATGAAAATTAATAGGAAATTATGATTTCTCGCGTCAAAAAACCCCGGGTACCGATTTTCGTGCAAATAACTTATTTTTTGCAAGAGTTAGTTTCAAAAAGCTGATAAAAAATGCAATTTCAAGACTCCTTATCTCCGAAGCGAAGCATTTTCAGACACAAGTTGATCTAGACTTTTTTTCTTAAAATTATCTCAGGAATATGTCACTTGAATATTTTAACGTACTCATGTTACCCCATGTATACAAATGCAATAATGACACTTTTTCAATATGAATGTACTTTCAAACTCCCCACTTGAGTGAAGAAAGTGTAGAAAAGTTTTCAATTTTCGAAGTTCTTTCCCCTGATGAGAAAAATTGAAAATCTGATTCAGATATATTTTATTCAAAAATATGCATCTGGCATTAACTAATTTCAACTCCAACGTTTCAAATTCTATGGACCACCATCAATGTCTCTTTTGAAATACGAACCCGGATATTTGTTACGTTTTCAAACTATTTTTTTCTGAATACAATGTTACTTATTACATAATCACATTGCAGTATTTTCAGCTAATTTGACTATCATCAGAATGTCACATACAAATAATGGTTGTAGAGTATTTTCAACAAAAAATCGACTCAAATTTGAATAGTATTCATTAAGAAATTGGAAATGATTTTATTGATTGAACTGACACAAGAAACAAACATATACTCTTGAATCAACAGTATCGCTGATAGATAAGATTTGTTGAAAATATGGATTTTACATTAGTTGCCCAGGAAGTCATATGTCACCAGTTTCATCATTATTTGTCACTTCAGAGAGTTCATATGAGTAGGAGAAAAATTAATGACATCAATGTTCTGGCTCAAATACGGAGAGTGCAATTTATCGAAATGTACAGTAAACAAAATATCAAACAGACTGGATACCGTGATTAGGTAAAAATATGTCTATGAGAGAAATGATAATGGAATGATGTTGAATGAAGATTGATATTTCATAACTAGTTTCAGCAGCAGTTACTAACTTTTCCTGACTGTAACATGTTCAATTTCATCAAACAAGGCATATTATTTTGTTATCTACGTCATTCCAGCAGATGGCTTTCAGATCTTTGAACAAAATACCTAATCACTGTCATTCTATTCAAAGATTGGATAACTTCCATTTCATCATTTCGATGACTATTTTTTTTTTCTTGGAAATAAATTTCCATCACGGAAAAACGTAGCACTCTGTATACATAGATCTATTTTCACAAGTTATGGATGTGGAAACATAGTGCGCATGATGTCAATAGAAAGTTTGAGATTCAACTGTAACCAACTTTTATATTTCAGTTGAATCACCATATACATTATGCTTTCGAAGGTTATCCCACTCAATCCTCAATATGTGAGCCATTATTTTTAATGTTATATCCGAGACGAAGACTGTTAAGAAAATGAAGAGGACGATCAGAAAGGCGGTTAAAACAATTAAATCTTCATTATTGACACTTGGAGCAACTTTGTTATCTACCATGTTATTAACTGTCACTGAACTTGAGAAGTTAAAGATGCATATATTATTTAAAAACAAGAAAAGGAATCTTTCTTTGTTCCAATGGATTTTCGTTTTATTGGTAAGAATAAAAATCAAAATAAATCAAATTAGAATGAGATCAATTCAGTTGCCAAGTAGTCTAAGATGAAAAAATGAAAGTAAACTAGTTCTTCGTGAACTAGTAATCGGATATATTCAATACAGACTATCAAAAAAATATATCTTTTGAATTTTCAATTTCCTTGACGAACGACAAGAAGAAACTTTGACGTACGATTGTTGAGGAATTCGTGTTCTGAAAATAGTTAGCGGTTAACAATTTATACACTTATTTTTTTCATTTAATTTTCTCATTCAATAAATATCATTCAAAATTATATGATTCTGCGACTAAATTAAAAATATGTTTGTGTATTCAACTTTGAACAACATATTTTGCAAACTACTAATTTATACTGACTTCTATTCTATATGAATCAATGCTGTTTCGTTTTCGACAGATTTCATTAGTGGCATTTTATTTTCAGCAGTACCTATTATTCAAAACAGGCAAAACACAAATTTTGACCAGGTCCTTCACCATTATATATATTAAAAGTGATTTTTTTTTTATATATTTTTGTAAGTCTGATAAATTATTCAAAATAAAACAAATATTTTTGATGATCTGAATGGACTAGATATGGAATTTGAAAAAAGTGAAGGATTCCATTCATTTACAACATTGAATTTTCTCTCCAGCTTGCTCACTAATTATAGCGCAGGGTTTGAAATCAATCATTATTTCTTCTGAAAAATCATATAATGATCACCTTTGATTTTTAATTAAAAAATCATGTTCGATTAACATAAAGATTGCTGCACTAACTCCTCGATGTCAATGTGCTCTCGCCCAACTCCGCCGGCTGATCTGCTAGGCATCCAATATTCAGAGGCTCAGCAAAATTCCTTTGCTCGGATTTGATTATCAGTTTATTAATTGAATATCGATTTCAAATCCGGAATTGATGAACTTGTTATTTTAACACCGCTGTTTCGATCCGCAAAGGTCTCATACTAGATACTAGATACTAGAATGAATTACCCAACTGTCTTAATGACTATTATTGTATCTGAAAGTGAAGGCAATGACTTCTTCTCCGAAGTCGCCATCTATAGAATCGACAGAAGATTAAATTCTTCAAGATCAAGGATATATGCGGCTCTTCGAGGAGGTTAATTGCAGAACCAAGCTTCAACATCGATTGGCGTACAAGATCCGTCCTCGAGGTTCCACTGATGAGACCTAGATGAGTCGAAACAACGCGGTTTGGTGTTGAATTACAAGTTCAACTGGTTGTCTTGAAGTGAAAGACGGAGAACCTATCTCATTCGTTGGTCGATGCCTCGTTCATCATTGCTATTCGACGATTTTATCTTCTGTTGACCCTATAGATTGCATTTTTCGTAGGAGAAGATGTTATAGCGTTTATTTCCTAAATCATAGTTTTTATAGCCAGGTAGTTCGACGTGGGTGCTTTGTTCACTCACTTGAATTGACTGCCGTGTTGGTCGGTGGTTCAAGCCCTAGTCTGAACGATCGATTTTCACTTGCTATCGTCCAACCCGTATTAGGAATCACACGTTAAAAGGAAAGACCTCGTTAATCCTCGTCTAGCTCAAGTTGTTTCGACTTCTGAGGGTTGTTGTTCGTAGGGGTGTGGCAGCTGGTTGAAGGAAAAACAGGTTTCAAACCGATATTATTAGACAAAAGTAGGTGAGACCTCATTTATACAAGGCGAAATAAAAGAATACCCCAAACATCAAACAACGGAAGGCACTTCAGCATCACATTAATTTTTATTGGCCGCTATCTACCGACAGTGGCACGTAGAGTATTCAACACTCGCCCATCAAGGGATCCCTTTATCTCTTTTCAATCCATCCATCCCGCCTATATCTCTTTCTGCGGAGCATCAACGAAAAACTCCAAGTATAGGTCAGGGATAAGAAAGAATTCATGCCATTCTCAACATTTAAACACTTAATTCAGATTGATAGAAGGGTCGCTGGGATTAATTTCCTGTAGAGCGGTGATCTGAGAAAAAGAAAACAAGCGCTTATCCAACGTGGGGGACAAGACGAAAACAAAATATATTTTAACTGCTGTGAAGTTGTCTTTAATATTCGTGAATCATCCAAGTGTTAAATAAAGAAAAAAGTTATTGGAAAAATTTGCGACAGGTATAATAGGACCTGAGTTGAAAGAAAAAACGCGAATGTAGACATTTGGTTATAATACAGGGTGTAACTAAATAAGTGTTAAATATTTAAGGAGGTGATTCCTCATCGAAAAAAAGATAGGATCTTTCATATAAAGAAATTTCATTGGAGTATCTCTTGTTAAGATACACTTTATTTTGGGCAAAAAACCCAAAACATTTTTTGTTTAGAATGAAAAGGCAATCGGAAATAAATTTTTAAATGGTAAACAAATAAGACAAAAAGTTACAATTTTAGTGGTTGCGTTTTCCAGCCCTAACAATCATGGAGTAAACCAAATAAATCACTGGCTAAGTGTCTTTTTGGTAGTACAAAACATCCATTTAATTTCAATATTGTAATTTTTTCAGTGATTGTGAAAAAATTGTTATACAAATTTTATGTACCCCCTTTAAGTGGCTGTATCATAACAAGGGACGATCCAATGACGTTTCTTTATATGAAAGATCCTATCTTTTTTTCGATGGGGAA
The DNA here is from genome assembly GCA_015342085.1 of Leptinotarsa defecta. NCBI lineage: Eukaryota > Metazoa > Arthropoda > Insecta > Coleoptera > Chrysomelidae > Leptinotarsa > Leptinotarsa defecta. The sequence continues at coordinate 3,843 of WOGO01009724.1, read as the reverse complement.
TCACCTCCTTAAATGTTTTACACTTATTCAGTTACACCCTGTATAACAATAAGTATAATATGAAATAAACAAATTTTATCAAAATATTCTGCAACTAGATTCAGAAGTAAAGATGAATAATTTTTTTATGAAAATTTTCAAATATAATTTTCATACTTGGTCCCAACTTCTTTGAAGTGACAGCAAATCCCAATAAGTTTTTGAAAATTCACCAGTGTAATGTTGTTTGAATTTATATTCTTCATCAAGAAAATGGAATTCATACATTTCGAGAATTTTTAAATGTATTCAAAACGCATACCATCAAAATAACTGTAAATTCTATTTTTTTAATGATTTCTCATCATAACTTTTTTTTGAGCCAAAAATTATACAAAAATGTTATGAAAAGTAATGTATTGCATATAAATTAAGGTAACTCACAAAAGGTAAACATTGAGCGTGAGCTGCTTAAATACAAGCTAGACATTAGATATTTATGGAAATAGAGTATACACAAATATATAAGAACATACATAAGAAACACATAAACACAAGGGGAATAATAATTTTCTGAAGCAGATTCAAATGTATGTGTCAGAGTGAAACGTTGAGTTCTGGATATATTTTTAATTTTTTCGATAAAACATTATAAAGTTTTAGACCTAAGTAAAGAAAACTTATTTTCAATAAGTTTTTTGATGATCTCGATACCTGCGACATGTTCGATTTTTGTCATGTTGGATACGGATAATTGTCGAATATCTAAGTTTCTCGATTCATTAAAAAGTTGTTCAGTTGGATAAGTATATGGTTTCATGAAAATGATTTTGAAAATCATTTTCTGCATTTTTTCCAGGTGTTTGAGAAACGTTTTATTGAGTTTCTTTCAAGGACAAAAACACAAGCACTACAGGAATCCTTGAGGCGCTCTTAAAGCGGTGCCCATGCGAAACTTGTGATTCATATTGGATTTGAATCGCTGGAGATTAATTACATTTGGAAAAACGTTCTCAGGCAGTTTACTCCACATAAACACTGTTCTCCAAATGAAAGAGTTCTTAAACAGTGAGGTTCGAGATATTCTGAGTTGAACCTCAGTCCATCGTGTATTTCTGATATGTATCGCTCTTGGTGGAATCAAATGTGCCAAGTCACTTGTAATACTTCCCGTGAAAGTATCTACAGAAGAGAGACAAACCTCCAACATTTTTTCGATGTTCCAGACTACCAAGGTTGCAAGTGATGTTCGCGTCTCCAATCAGGCGGATGGCTCTTTTCTGGATAAAATCCAGCAGCTTCTGGGTATGTTTGGGGGCGGAGCTCCATATATGAGAACAATACTCCAAAGAAGGTCTGATCTGAGCTTTATAAAGCGTCAAAAGTTTCTAAGGTGTGTACAGTTTTCTGGTTCGGAATAGTTTTTCAAGCTGCTGAGAAGCAGCCGTTACAATTTTAGCGACATTATTGTAGCAAGACATATTGGTGTTCATTTTAACCCCCGTCAAACTTATCGAAGTACAAAGCAAAAATATCTTTTTGTAGAAAACCGAAGCCTGGATTTTTATGGCATTGCATTGAATCTGGTTACTTTCACCCCAATTCGAAATAACTTCTAGATCCTCATTGAGATATTCAACCTCCTGCTGCCAGTGAAGATGTGCATCCGCAGCTGATATTCTGGAATCCAAATATAATGACGAGACAAGTGCACCCCAAGCAATGATTCCATAAATGAGGTGACTCTCGATCAGCGCACAATATAATTTGGTCTCTGTTGAGCATTTTGGAAAAGTGTTTCATCTTATATAAAATACTTCTCAATTTATTCGTACACTCCATTTCGAATTACATTCTAGGTGAGTCCCTTAGTATCTGCATCTGTCTACTTTATTAGTTTGTTTTATCTCTATGTATGTTTTGTTTGTCTGTATGTTTTGTCTGTATTTACTGTTAGTAGCTGCTCGCCAAACCATTCGAAGATAGTTCCGAAGTCCCATTCCACTACAATTTTCAATTCTTCTCAAGTTTTGGCTGTGTCATCAGCAAAGCTCATCACATTTCCATATACATTTAATTTGAATGGGTCGTTCGAATATATGTTGAAGAGTATAGGCCCAAGGACGGTACCTTGTTCTATACCAAATTTGATTATTTAGGTAACTCTTGAATAACTGAAAAGCAGTACCTCTAAAAACTGTATTCCCCAAAGGATTCAGAAGAAATTCGTGGCAGACAGAATCGAATACTTTTATAAGATCAACCAGGATGCAAAAAGCAGGTTGTTTATTATCTACAGCTTATTTGAGTTGTTAATAGGTTAACAGCATCTTCTGTCGAACCCGAATTGCTTACCCGACACCAATTCATTTTTTTCAAACAATGTGGTGATTCTCTGTTTCAAAAGTTTCTCATAGATTTTTGATAGATTCGAGATAATGAAAATTTTTGTATAATTTGAGACTATTCGTTTTGAAAAGATGTTTCATAATTGACATTTTTCATGCTTTTCAGTTCAAATATTTAAATAAATAAATTCTTCCAATATTTTTATTCACGAAACAATTGACAGGAAAATTATTAAGGGCTCTAAAAGCGGTGCCTGTGCGAAAGTAGCGATTCACATTGGATTTCAATCTCTGGAGATTAAATTCATTTGGAAATACGTTGTCAGGAAGCTTACTCCACATAAACCTAGACACACCCTCTATAAAATATGCAAATGAAAATACCAAGAAAATATCCTCTCAGTACATACATATGTATAAAAAAAGTTTAATTAAAATCTTAGGAACGGCATTATAATATAAAGTATGTACAAAGTGATAGCGACTTTCAAAAGCACTGTCGTAAAAATCATTTTTATCGTGCAACTTTTATAGTACGATTTTTCTGATAGTAGAGAAAGTTGAACTGAAGATGAGCTATTCCTTTTACGACTTGTGGAAAAACCAATTATCTTTACTGAGATACAGGAGAGTTCGATTTTTTTTAAACAGTTTTAACTAAAAAACGTTTTCTCAGAACAAGTTTAACGAATGTATTTATTCTCCATTTTTAATTTCCACCCCCAGATGTGTGATGGACCCCAGATGTGTGATAGAAACACCCTTTGTAACTTGCAATACACTCCAAAATGTCGTGAGACAGACTGATGCTATTTTTCCAAAATTTTTGGACACCATAAAGTTTCAAAATCGATGTTAAGGTCTCCTTTAAGGGCTAAAGTTGTCTTTATGCTTAAAGTCGGTTCCATAATGGATTTTTAAAGGCTCCTTTACGTAAAAGTGTCCTTTATGCTAAAGTGTCGATTTCGCGACTTTTGTTCGCAAAAGGAGGCTTTTTGTCAACATAACCTCCAATAAATTTCAGATTCTTCTGAGCATTAAAATGAATTATCGTCGATTTGAGTTGATTTCTTCAGATGAAGATGAGGATAAAAATTATGTGGATTTGAGGAAAGTGAAGGTCTACAGGAAAAGAGGAGCCTATATATAGTGAGAAAGAATTTTATGATAGGTTTCGCCTGAGAGAAAATACAGTTGTTTCATTATTGCAGCAAATATAAAACGTTCTTGCACCTCATACCAATAGGTATATCACCATTTACATCCATGATACATAATATATTGTTCAAGGATGATTTGATATAAGATATCATCTATACTATTTTCATATTTGAAATTTTCATAGGAGGAGCTATTAAACCGATTCAACAGCCGCTATTAACGCTCCGATTTTTTGCAAAGGGAAACTTCCTAATAACTGCGGGAGATTTCATGGGAATTTCAAAAACTTCCGCATATAGAATAGTAAAAAAGGTGTCATGTGCGATAGCAGGTCTAAAGAAAAGGTACGTAAACA
>WOGO01009723.1:0-10088 GCA_015342085.1 Leptinotarsa defecta | reverse complement strand
GTGACATATTATGAAGAAAAGGATCTTGCTGTTGAGTTGTAGATGTTCCACCATACGAATCTAATGATTGTTGTTCTTTCGAAAAGCATGAAACATCAGTAGAATTTGACAATGATGAGTACTGGGTACGACTATCATACTCGTGGCCAAATTGAGGGTTTTCCACAGACAAATTTCTTTTTTTATATTCATTCAAGATAAGGTCTTGAATTTTCCCATGGATTCAGACTATGGCCTGGGCTTAATTCCCGCATATATGGAAGTAAACTCTTAAAGAAACACAAATCCGGATTTTTTTTCCAGAAGTGCAAATTTTTCCTCAATGGGTCTGCTGAGTCCCAAATTGCCCTTCTTTTATACACAGAACTTGTTACGCTTTCCTCCATAGCTAGGCTACTCGGCTGGAATATCAAACACGACTGATTAGGTTGGATAGACGCCTGGCGTACCTTCGGATGGTTTCTGGAGGTCAGATGGTAATGGGGGGCCACTGCGGCTACCGTCTTTCTGTTACTCACGTTTATAAATAGCAGGATGTTCGCCAGGCAGCTATCTACCATCCACCATCCTACCAACCTTCCTGCAGTGCGGCCCTTGTTTCAGGGAGCAAGAATTTTTCCGACTAACTTACCACTTATCTTTATATTATGACCAAAATTATAAAAACCTTTGTAAATTGTAGACTATATGTTATTCTGATCTATAAACTGTATTTATGTAAAGTTTCATCTAAATCCGTTCACTCGTTTAGGCGTGAAAGAGCCACAAACGTAGGAACATACATACATTTTATCCAACCTCACAAACTTTCACATTTATAATATTAGTATAGATATACTAAGATATGATTATTCAAATTCGAACCATAACAGATGAAGAAAGTACAAGCACCTAAAGGCTGACTTTCAACCGTAGTAGATCAGATTTCAATCTTGCTGAAGTGCCCATAAGCAGGTAGAGGTCCACTCAGGAATAAGTGGCGGTGGATGGACGAGATTCTAGCTTCTGCACACAGTAACCGTGTGGAGAATATTCTATCTCAGAGCACTCCACCCAGGGGGGGAGGCACATTCGAACCGATCTTCACACCAATCAAGATATCCGATGACTACAAATCTTAATGCTAGATGGCGTGATTTGGTAAACACAACGCGTTGCATATTCTTACACAGTCTTATTCGATATAAACTACGCTCTCGACCTCCGCCCAACAACAAACACCCAGAATACACCAAAAATTTCACACCTTTCATTCGTAGCCAAGGGGGTACACCTAGACATCATCCGGTATCAAAAAAACTAATAAAGCGACCACGCTTATTCGAGTCATTATCGACGACAAAGAACAGTATACAAGGTGTCTCACCCATGGCGTCAATATATTCGGCTGCACTCATGACTGCGAAGCCTCGAATATTAACCCCCTCCCTCCAATTCCAAAGTATTGCAACATTTGTAGCAACAACGGGCACCTGGCAACAGAGTGCCCAATATATAAGGGGAAGTGTCCCCACTGCGGAGAAGGAATTGCGAATCCAAAATGTCCAAACTGTGAAGGCGATCACCCTGCCTTTTCCTTAAAGTGTCCAAAGAGAGTACAAACCCCACAAAATCCTAAAGAAATAGCTCCCATCAATATAAAAAAACCAGCCACAATCACCCCTATCACCCAACAAACCGAAGCAGTCATCAAAATCCACACTAATCTTCACTACTGCTCAATCTCATGTCATCTACGAGAACCGAAATACTAGCCATCATCAACGAATTATGTAAAGTAATCCTGGGTCATTCTCTATTCGCCACGGCAATAAAGTTGACTACACTTTTACCGAGCTGATTGATGAATTAAATGGCTGAAAGGCCAATGAACGACAAGGAGCGGTACTGTGAACGCCCAAGGACTCACTAGAAAAAGACCTCACACAAAATCTCTCCTACATACACACAAAACATCCACATCCTATGCCTCACTGATACCCTTACCAAAAATTCTTCCAAGTTCTCCGGTTACAATACAATTAACCGCCCAAAAGATCAATACTCCCGCGGTATCGCGATCCTTATACAACATGGACTTACACATAAAAAACATAACCTTCCCCCCAACCTCCTGAACTTAGATTGCCTGGAAATCGATATCCTATCCAACTCTGATATCCAATACCTTGTCACTCAAAAATTTTCGCTTCTAGACAATTCCCCTCTCAATCATCCTAGAGAAATAGACACTCAAATCAATAAAATCCAATCAATTATCAACGACTCCGACAACATCACCACCCCAACTTCAACTAGAAGAATTGACCTCTTACCTGTTCCACCATATTTAATTTCCCTCATAAGAAACAAACGGAAGCTATACAGGAGTTATGTACGAACCAGGCAATCAAAACAGAATGGAACCGACTCAACGCCCGCATTCGTCTTTTCATCAACCAGTTCACCCAGAAAGTGGATAGAGGCGACGAGAAGCTTAGACTACCGAGACGGGGCAGCTTTCTGGCATAAAATCAAAGTCATTACAGGACAAAAACGGAAAACCGTCAGTCACCTCGAGATTGATGGCAACATCATATCCAGTCCCCCAGACAAAGCAAAATCCTTCCAAGAAAATCAAGAACGTACGTTCCAACTTCCATATTCATTTCGACAATCGTCACCTAAACTTCATACAATAACAAGTCTCCGCTCAAACTGTCCCCTAAGATCCCCCTTCAGTGAGAAAGACATCCTCCAAGCCATTCACTACGGAAAAAATATAGCCCCTGGACCCGATTCCATAAAACGTCGAATCCTGAAAAACCTCCCCGATTCCGCACTAATACATCTCAAACACGTCCTGGACGCACGTCTGAAATACGCATATTTCCCAAATGCCTGGAAACAGGCAAATACTATCCTGATCCCTAAACCTCAGAAAGACCACACCAATCCTGACTCCTATAGACCCATCAGTCTCCTCAATGTCCTCGGCAAACTCCTAGAACGTATAAATACAAACAGATTAAATAACTTCATCCATGAAAACAATATTATTCCCCCACATCAACATGGATTTAGATCACATACACATATCACCCAAAACATTTATTCCTCCTTCGGTACAGTCGCTGTCCTCCTAGACATTAAAGAAGCTTTCGACAAGGTCTGGCACGCAGGCCCGATCTGGAAACTAATTCAAATCCAACTTCCTCCACATATCATCAGACTAGTCGCATCCTATCTTACAAACCAACAAAACCGTGTAAAAGTCGGCGAAGCCCTCTCCTCTCCTTTCACTCCCAAAGCCGGAGTCCCCAAAGGCTCAGTCAGATTATTTGGAAATTTATCGAGGGTTTGGAGAGGTTGCTATACTTCCGTTGCAGTACCCCGGGATCGGCCCATTTATAAAATCCAAACATAATTGTGAATCGAACATCATAGTGACAATATTTAGACTAGAACACTCAGACCATTCTTAATTCCAAACGAATTCCCGTATATTCAATATATTTCAGATCATACAGGAAAATTACTGAGATCATTTCCAAGAATTTTGAATTTATTACAATGTTGACGATATTCAAAAAAACGAATATTTTAGATCAAATAAAACTGTTTGAAATTAATGACTCTGAAAAAAAATTCTCCCACAAGCTGAATATGTACTCTATACACTAGTAATAAGTCACTATTACAGCCCCATTTCAAACGCATACACAAATTGTCTATAAATTATGAAGAGCGCTATTACTGATTTTCCAGTAGATAAAACCCATTTGTTAGAAGCTTTGCATCCCACCGCTATTCTATTTAGAAGATATCCCTGAGGTAACAGCTAATACCTTGTTACATATTGAATATATGGCACAGATATCTTCGATAACAACTCTGGTGAACATTGCTTTTCACACATTGAACAACAGCAATTAATTTTTCATGCCCCATTACCCTCTGTATAGAAATATGTTTGAACTGGCAAAAAATCCCATTCGATATTTCTAGGTTCACAATTTCTCATATTCGAGCACTAGAAGGATGAAAAGAATTTTATTTGAACGAGGGGTAATAAAAGAGTTCATCAAAAACAAATAATTCATTTCAAGGATTTTAAAGGGTTTTCGTCACACACAAAAAAATATCTTTTTCAGTTTTTTGATGAGTTAAAATCATAGAGAATGTGGGAAAGAAAAGTTTTCGATTTCTACTCCTCCATCTTCATACAAAAAATTTTGTGGGAATCTTCCAAAGAAAGGAAGAAAAAAAATCTCTCCTAAAAATATACCCCTTTCAATTCATCTACATAGAGAATGTATTTTTTGATATTTTGTAGATAGTGGTTTGGACAAACTACCGTGCAGTTTGTGTCAAAGCTATGTTCAGGATTTATTTGCCATGGTCAGTTATTACTATTAGTACTTGTCCAAGGACGTCACATTTTAAACAGATAACAAAAGTTTTAAGTAAAACTATAAGTACACCAATATCGAATTTCAACACTGAAATCGCGATCAGTTACTGAACTGAACATTGATGACACGATGGCGATAACCATCCCCGCATTCCCCAATTTCTATTTTTCACCGTAACATGACTTCAAATTTAATTTTATGACTCTTCAGCCAATCATGAAACTGGGTTAGTAAAAATCACCCAATATGAAACGCCAATTCTACAGTCCACGTGGACTAATTCGCAGCCGGTTCTTTTCCATGTACTGATTTTTTTGGCCTTTGAGAGTGCCGCCAACTTTGAGTGTGCACAATATCGTTTACTTCGACTATACTACTACTCCTAAAGTTTGGTCTCTCGTTAGTATGCAGTTTCGGTGTAAAAGTAGCCCTAGATTAAAGCTCGTCTTCTTCTGGTTTTTTAGCGTGAACGATCATTTTTAAATTTCAATATCATTATTTATCATATGTTTTTTGTTTTTGCATTATATTTCAATGTTTATCATTACAAAGTCTTAATCTCTACTCTCAGCTCTTCCCTGGTAGAACTTTTCTTTGGAACTCTCTATGAGAGGCGTCTGAGATCGTGAAATAATAGATTCTAAGTTAAAGAGGAAACCTAAGCAATATAATGGAAACAACAATTGCTGTTCGTTCGCTATTATAATGGTGTGTAATAACGACAGGCCTGTTTTCCTTTATTTCAATGATTTAAACTCTCCATTACTTCTATTAATTGCCGAGATATCATTTCGAGACGGTTTAATTTGAGTTTCTTGGTATCATGACCTTCGTCAATACCGACGATAATGGGTTTTAGTATTCAGAGTGAGATTAACGTGGAGCGGTTGATGAAAAAAATAGTAATATACGGAAATATAGGATGAGTAGTTGAATTACATGGTTATTATGCAAATGAGTAGCGATCACATTTGTATCGGCAGTAAGAAATATATGTAAATGTAACCGTAGATGAAAGAGTAATAACCCAACGAACAGTTTTTTACGTAAAAACCTTTCGGCTCTCTACTTTTCCAACAATATTCAAGTAAAGATCTTCTACAGATTGAAAAAAATTGAAAAAAGGACACCTGTCGGATATAATCCAACGCCCTTCGTGGTATTAGCCAGGGGAGTAGTTGTTTTCTAAAAGATGTCAGTCCATAAACCTACGGTGTACTGTGTGATGAATTGAAGAACACATTCGGAAATGATAAACATGACAACCCACTGAAGCTCATAGAGCTTGTGCGTGACTTTAAAATACATAAAACTATGCAATGTTTCCTAATAGTACAGAGTAATAAATGCTCTTTATGAATGCAAAACGCTAACAGGGTGTTGAAACAAAATTTTGTGATTTCGTTAGGACTTGCCACAGTTCGTTTTCAGGCGTGTTTATAATACTTTATCAGGTCCACCCTGATACTGCAAAAGTGTCGCAAACAAAATATTTTGCTATTTATAGGGTTTGGTGTTCCTATAAAACAAACTACTTTCCCCAACTTATAATATTATGTATGTAGTACAGTCAGGGAAGTAGATATTTCGGAAATGAAATACATTACAGATTTTATGCAGTGGCATGAGTTTAGGTACCAAAAATACCTGTTGAAACTTAGGGTCGTTTTCTACCTGTAGTGGCGTGTCTTTGGATAAAAAAAACAATTAAGTTCATAGTAAACTCTGAGTTCTACAATGTGTAGATCGTGCATAGAAGTTACTTCCAGACAAAAACTGTAAAAAAAACCCTCCCGAAACAACAACTGTCATATGAAAGATCACATGAAAGAAAAAGTACTTTTAAAACAACTAATTTCCAATTCGGTTTATACTCCAAACATTCGATATGGAATTGAATCAGATATCATTCATAGAAACACTATACAATAAATTAAGGACCAAAAAACTCTTGAAATGTTGACAGTGGCTTACGATGATTGTACTCTGAATCAGAAAAATGTTTACAAGTGGTACAAGCTTTTTAACAGTAGGTCGAAAAGATGTTAATGACGTCGCTCGCCCTGGACGCCACAGCACATCAACAACTGATGAAAATGTTGAAAAAGTGAAGAAAATTGTTATGGAGAATCGTAGAAATACTATTAGAGAAGTTGCTGAGGATGTCGGCTTATGCCATGCATTTTTTTCGAGAATTGGACATGAAGCATGTGGCAGCGAAGTTCGTTTCAAAATTGCTGAATTTTGACCGAAAAACCGGCGCATATGCATCGCTCAGGAATTGTTGAATAACGTCAAAGGCGCCTCAGATTTGCTTGAAAGGGTCATAACTGCTGCCAAATCATGTGGGTGCCAAATCATGTGGGTATATGGTTATGACATCGAAACTAAAGTCCAATCGTCCCAATGTGAGAGCCCAAGAGAGCCAAGACCAAAAAAGCACGCCAAGTTCGATAAGTTGTCGAGGTTATGCTCACTGTTCTCATCGATTACCGCGGCGTAGTGCATCAGGAGTTATTGTGTTGTATTGTGGAAAAACAATTCATGGCTTTTGGATCACGATAATGCACCTGCTCACTCGCCATTGCTTGTTCGTAATTTTTTGGCCAAAACAACGTCTTCAGCCACCGTATTCACCAGATTTGCCCCACTGCGAGATTTTCCTGGTCCCAAGACTGAAGAGACCCATGAGAGGACGTTGTTATGCGACCAAATCGCTGAGAGAGCTCAAAGCACACCAAAGAGGGCATATCAGAACTGCTTCGAGGGAGACTCTTCGAAGTACCTCATACAAACTGAAGTGGGAAAGTAATTTTCATATAAAACAATGTTCATAGGAAAGTAGTTGTTCAAAAAGTACTTTTTCTTTCATGTAACTCAATGTTAATGTGAAAGTAGTTGTTGTGGGAGGGTATTTTCGTCCAGTTTGTATCTGAAAGTACCTTATACGCATGATCAACACATCTTTGTGATGAGTTTGCTTTGTAACTTAATTGCTTTCTTCCTTCCTTGGAAAGTTTCCCATATTTTTTGTATTAAGATGAAAAGTAGAAAGCCAAAAGCCTTTCATTCCGAAAAGATAAACGAAATTATACTAGGATTTTCATAAACTGGACCGAAGGCTTCTATTAAACAATCATTTTCAGTCTGTTGCCTATCAGGAATTCAATTTGATACAAAATGGACCGCAGCACGCACAAGTTTAATTAATTTCTGTCCCAGATATCCTCGATTTCGAGCATCCAAATCAATATTAATAAATAATTCCCGCTAAGCGGTACACCACACTCGAACGAATTTCCATAACTGTATCGCGCAAATTCAACGCAAACCAATCCCTGTTAATGGCAGTCATAGAGTCCCATGACAAATTCATCATCGGAGTTACTTCACGATGTTTTTTTATTCAAAATACATCTTGTGCAATTACCGCCCTATTACAGTTGTTCCCAAAAAACGGATTCGGAAGTTCCGACCGTGAAGGATCGCATTTAACGGCTCGTTATGACTGCGATATGGATGTATTAGTACAGTGACGTACTGAATAAAATAGTGCATTCAACAAATTTCACTAAAAATAAATTACTAATGGCCGCATTCTCATCAAAGTGCCTAGTTTCGACCTCAAAACTCGCTTTATTCATAAATTTGATATGCATCATAACAAATATCCACCTTCAGACCACTTATTAAGCCCTTCTCTTTGTCGGCTTAGAGTCTTTAAACCGAGCTTCAAGCCAACCGAACCTAGATTTTTGTCTGCGGTGGGGACTGACAAGTACCACTATAACTTACAATTTAACCTACAAATAACAAATATTTATATGACTACAAAATTCAACCTTCCGTCCTGCTAATTCCACTACCTAACAAAAAAAATATAATTTTACATTTTACGGCACCAAACTTTTACTTTATCTTAGCACTTACTACATAGACTGAAAAAAGTCGGGCCTAACACATAGATGGCGCTACTCGTATTGTAGCGTTAATGTGCTAAGAATGACACTACTTTTGTTATTTTCAAAACAATGGATCAAAAAACAATTTCGTGTTTAAAATTTACACAGCTTCTTGATGGGAAAAAATACCGTTCAAGGGAAGCAATGAAAAGTGTTATAAGGACTGCGCTTCATCAGAAGCAACAGTTAAACGTTAGTTTGTTGACTTCAAACGTGGTCGTGAAGACACCGATGATGGAGAACGCAGTGGACGTCCAAATGAGGCAGTAACACAAGAAAACATAAAAAATCCACAAAATTGTTCTGAATGATCGAAAAGTGAAGTTGGATGAGTTAGCTGACATTGGAATGATATCAAAATGGCTTTATATTGCATGAGCATTTGACTATGAGAAAGCTGGAAGTTGTAAAGTAACTGCATACCGGGAAGGTTACCTACCACATACAACACTTGTAACTGTAACAACTAAAACCCAAACTACTGCACAACGAGTTGATTTTCCTTTGAAACTCATTAGAATCTCATGCTATATCCGTATTCAGGCCTAAAACTACGTAAATTCGAAGATAGAAGGTGAATTTGAAAATAGTCAGCGCAAGCTAACGCTTTTGCTTTCTTAGGCTCGGGACAACTTTCTTGAAGTAAAAGTTTGGTGTATGATGTGTTGAATATTTAATTTAAAAAGTATTTCAAAGTTTACTTTTTCCATGTTTTTTACCATTTTTATTTTATAAAAGTGGTAAAAAACATAGAAATTTTCATTTCTCTTTTCTTCATTATGATTTCCTACCACGTATCTTCATCCATCAATTTATTGTTTACTTTTTCATTAACTAATTCGATTTCCAGTAAGTCTACTTCTCTTTTGTGTTTTTTTATGATGAGGACATTTCCTGCTTTCATGTGTCTGAGTCGAGTATCCAAAATATGGTGTATCGTATCTGTACCTGAGATCCCTTCTACACACACAAAATGTTTATTGTGCTTGATGAACATGATTTACTTGAAGAATTTTAGCAATTTTCAGGAGTTGCCACATGTAATGTGGGTTTTAGAAAGCTTGGTTTGAGTAATTACGGTGCCCAACATCAACATTTGAACTGAGTTTAATTTTTCGGCGAAGTTTAGTAAATCTTGGCTTTGCATTACGGAGAATACGGGCATAAATAATGTTTACATATGTTAAGAGTAACTTTGTATGAAAAAAAACGCAGCAAAGCATAGAAGGATACTACATGAGTGTAAATGTATCAATAGACAGGGCCGGATTTAAAAAAATATAAGATATTTTTATTTTCTACGCCATCACAAAACGGTATTGGTCACTATAGTTCGCAACATCCTACTGACATGCGCCTTTTTGAGATAAAATTAGCTTTGATTAGATCGGCGACCTTATCGGAAGAAGTAAGCCGTGTACCTGTTTATGATTTGTAAAAAGTCGTACTGATGTATTCTGCAGTTATATTTTCAATTAAGAAAGAAAGTTGCCCAGTTACCCTATATTCACATATTCAAAAAGTAGGAAGGGCATAAATTAGGAGAAGTGTCAAAATGATACGGAAAGTGGTGCATATTCTCTCCTCAACATAATTCTTGGTGTGATTCAAAATGTTCTGTGATATAAAAGTTTTTACATTTATATACAGAGTGACCCATTTGAAAGCGGGCCACCTCTCTAAAACTGTTATTTATTATCCGATTCAGAAGTTTTTTTTTTCAATAGATAGA
>WOGO01009722.1:0-10088 GCA_015342085.1 Leptinotarsa defecta | reverse complement strand
GACACGATGAAATCAAAGATTCGATTAATCGCGGCAATTACAAAGAACTTTAATTGTTATGGGGCAAATATGATTCACAATTTGGCACTTTTTTGAACGGTAGCGTTTTTTCGGGCAGCTCAAAAACCATCCATAATGAGCTTATAGATAGTGTGGTATATATCATTAAGGAAAATATAAGCAAGGAGATTGAACGTGTTTCTTTTATTGCATGGTAAATTGATGAAGCTACTGATATTAGCTGTACACCACAACTTTCAATAGTTTTTATATATGTCAAAGATGGTAATGTGGTAGAAAGTTTTATGGGTTTTCATGATGCAAATCAAAGTTAGATTTGAAGATTTACTTAAAGTAAACTATTTTGATTTGTTGTTGTTTGAAAAATGTTCATCCTATACCAAAGATTTTCCCCAAAAACTCAAATGTTTCAAAATTGTAAGCATCCTTCAGATTTATTAAATTTTATGTTCGAAAATGAAAAATTAAAAATGATTTATATTAAATAACTCGAAGACAACACTTTTTCCTTGTTTTTGTTTTTTTTAATGGTCAGTTTTATACGTATAATTTTCGGCAATACACAATTTTTGTTTGCATTTATGCAAATATTACGTATTTTGCTTCAAATAGGTGCGGTACACCAAAAAAATTTCGCGCCTCCGGCGGGCTTTTCTGTGTCTACATAGTCTTTATGACTTTAGCCTCCCCTGTTCTCCAATGCACGAGCCGTCACTGTAAAAGCAATGTAGCCAACCAGATGTGATAACATCAGCATCAATTGTCACAAAATATGAACTACATTTCCAAGTAGATTTATATCGTTTCGAAGTGATAACGACATGTATGTTTTCAATGAATACTCTCGTTTTTTATGTAAAATGAAAGAGAAAATCATAATGGCATGTTTACTAGATGTGTTCAAGGTATGTAACATCTGCGATGTATTCGAGTTATCGAGGATATATGTGTGATAAAATTTGAAATTATAGTTACATATCGAAATGAAATGGTAAGTTTAATTATTATTTGTTCAATCAGTTCATTTACATTAGAAGATTTGTTAAAGTTTATATAGAAACCCTGTTTGTTCATCTATTTTCATATTAAGTTCCCTGAGGTGGTTCTGCATGTTAATGATATCAATATCCGAAATTTTCTCCTTTCATTTTACATTTTTTGGAAACGTCACCGCCGACTAGACGTCTAGTGTAAATCAATAAAGAATGATGAATTCAAATACAGAAAAAATATTGAAAAACTGATATTGATGTTCGAAGCGACATGTGATGATTCTAACTCTTGTCATGTTCAAATTGTTGGGTACTGATATATGGAAATTTAAAGAATTTGTATGGAATTTACATGTAATGATCACAGGCTGACTTCGTAAATGATATAAATGAATGAAGATTTGGAAAAGTAATTCGCCAGCCTCTAAAAAACTATCTTACATGATTAACGAAAGCAATCTCAAATTCAAATTCATATCACCACCACAATGATACGATCACGATAGAAAGTTCTAGGATTCATTTTAAAATAGTTAGGTATCATAATTTCAGCTGATAATTACGGCCTATTCTCAAATGTGTCGAAAACAATTAAATGAACTGATACAAAATTGACGAAACCCGAAGTAAACTAACTCTACTTGAGTGATTATGTGGGACAAAACTATAATAAATATTCGAATAAAACTATCTCGTTAACTTCATTACGATATTAGTAATAGAATGGTATCACGACAAAATTCCTAGTTGATTCAGTTTGAGTCATAACGAAACATTACAATTTACAAGTTTGCAGCAAATCAACGACAATACTAATAAATAGGAAAAGAATGAGGTGATGAAATATTCGAATATATTGAGTGTAATGATTCAACGTTTCTAATAATTCAACAACAATTGTTGAAAAAACATATCAAAAATGATATTCAATTCAAATATTGAACAATTTATTCATTTTTTATTCCTAACAATAGTCGACAAGGAGCTTTAATTTTCCCTTCCAGATCTAGTACAATTGGAAACAAATATTACATATCTGAATCATTACCTTCTGTTTCATTTGCATTATCAAGAGTATTTCCATTTTGATTATTACTATTCATATTCTGATGCGAACTTACTATTTCTCAATTTTCATTCGTTCCAGTAACACTTTCTTGTGAGATTTTCTCTGGACAGTTACAAAACTGTAACACGTGTTTCGCTGTACAATAGCTTCACCAATCATTTTCACACTTATTAGATTGATCTGTGCTTTATATATCAACAATTCCAATCATGTGACCTTCTAACTAGGTTAAGTTAGGTTAAGTTAGGGCAGGTTAGGTTAAGTTAGGTTAGGTTAAGTTAGGTTAGGTTAGGTTAGGTTATATTTCATAATTTTAATAATACATACTCCATTCAATTTTCCAAACACCCAGTACCACAACTCTTCCAACATCGTATTTACTATTTTTTGCTATTTGCAAAATCAAATTTTGATTTTTTTCTGTAGTTATTTTTCCAAAAATATTTCATCACTCTTTTTACCAACACAAAAATACATTCAACACCTTATGGCAGTTCCTAATTAGTTTCCGTAGGTATATATTAATTGTTTTCTGGCAGCAATGAAATGCTTTTTAAAATCCATCATTGAAGAAATTTTATAACACTCTATATAATTTTTCATATTTCAAGAGCCCTTTCTGACTCTGTATTGGGTATCAAATTTCCCAATACTGTATAACAGTGTGAAATTTTCAAAATTTTCGAACAGTCTGTATCCACATTTTTCATAATTGTTTTCAGCAACCTCTTTGAATCTGAAAGATTATGACTAATTACTATATCGAAGTTTAGGTAAAACTAATGAAATTTTCAAATACCTTGAACATTATGATGTTCAAAAATTTCACTTAAGTTTTACCTAAACTCAGGTAAAGTTATTACTAAATATTTGAGTAGAAGGTCACATAATTAGAGTTGAAAGTATATAAAATACAGATCAAGTAGAATTTAGTTAGTATAAAAAGGCTTGATGAAGCTACTTTATAGCGAAACACGTGTTGCGGTTTTGTGAATTGTCTGATGGAAATTTTGCAATGAAGTGTTACTTCAATAAGTTACGTTTAGATTTTCATCACGTATCGGCCAGTCCCATCTCGTATCATTTTCATTCGAATCATTCTTGAAAACCCTAATAAACTTTTTATTTCTATGCAGAATACCACAGTGTAATTACTTCATTGTATGTCTAGGTTTCTTATTGATATGACACGATAAGGGCGTATTGCTATATTACAATAATACCATGTAAAAGTTTTTTTTTCTATAAAGAGCTTTACTAAGTTTGAATTTGTCCCTCAACTAAACCATTTGACTGAGAATGAAACGGGTTCGATCTAATGTGAGTCAATTGCCACTCTTCCGAAAACTTTGAAATGCAAAGTTGCGGACTTCCATCACTGATCAAAATTTTCGGAAAGTCATGTTTAGCAAATATTGATTTCAAACTTATGATTATTTGTGTTGACGATGAGCTGTCAACGCATTTGGTCAATTCAATATATTATGAACAATAAATGTCGATTAACAAATATGGTTCATTGTTGAAAAAAAAATTAATCACAAACCACCTTTTTCGCGAATTTTGCGCAGGTTTCACCGAATATAAGTTTCGAAATCTTTCGACATTCCTGACCAGAAAAATATAGCCTTTGCTTTGTTTTCAGTTTTATTTTTACCCACGTGATCATATTGAGTCTTCCTTTGCGCATTTTCGAAGGAACAATCAATTTTTTACTTTTATACAAAAGACCCATATGCCTCACTTGATGTGTGTTTGAATTTATAATAAAATCGTATTTTACAATTTAGGACCTTCCAATTTTTGTTCCAGCCAGTGTCTCTTACATATTTCAACAACTTTGGTGGTTCTTGATCATTCGCTGTAGTTTTTTTTAATTCTGCGATTCGTCGATGAGTAGCATTCGAATTCTACCGGAATATACAAATTTGTGCTTCTATTTCTTTCTTGAACTTTCCAACTCCTGCTGAAAGTTCTACAAATGACCAGGACAATGTATCGGCAATGTGGAGTTCCTAACCGGGTTTATGTACGAGACCAATATCATACCTCTGTAGGCGTATACACTTGCTTTATA
This sequence comes from Leptinotarsa defecta, assembly GCA_015342085.1. Classification (NCBI taxonomy): domain Eukaryota; kingdom Metazoa; phylum Arthropoda; class Insecta; order Coleoptera; family Chrysomelidae; genus Leptinotarsa; species Leptinotarsa defecta. The sequence continues at coordinate 5,929 of WOGO01009722.1, read as the reverse complement.
GCCTAGGGAGACAATCATGTTATGATTTGGAAAAGAGGTTCGTAATCAGTTTCCAGAAGTATTGAATTACCATAAATACACTCGCAATACTTTATCATCAATATATTGCAGTAGTTGAGCACACTATAGATCTTTCGTGTTTAATCTCATTTTGCTGCTTTGAGATAATTTCGATAATTTTGGAATTTTTTTGTTCAAAAATTGCACTCCTCCGAAACATTTCCACTCATATTGAGTGGAGCAATACCTCGATAATCTGCCGTTACGTTTATTCCACCTGCTCAAAATTCACACAACTCTTAATTTTTCAACAATTATTAGCAGCAACATGTAATGATTCTGATTTATTTCAATGAAAAAAAATTGTTGAAAAACCACTTTTTTTCTTCAATGAAGTTCATAAAGAATTTTGAATACTTATGATCCCAAAGAATATACTAAAAATATTCGAAATGAAAATATCGTTTTGAATTTGGATTTGAACTCGAGTCTAATACCGAAGTCATTTATTTTGAGTAAGAACATATATTTATTAAATAATGCTAACAAAAATGAAAAGAGTCACACAACATACAATAGTATAAAGTCCATCACTTCCTAAAATATGTACATGGCATAATGATCATCTTTATGCTCAGTGACAGATTTTGTATACGACTTTGAGAAACAAACAAATAGAATTAAAAAATATTCACAATTGCCGATTTCAAAAATGAGGTAGGTTTAAAACTCTTTACTTCTATCTAGAACACTATTTTTGAACAGTTTTCATCAAAAACAATAAAAATTTTACAGAGTGAACTAGTCAGTAATGTTGATATCCCAAAAGACAGTATGAGTAGAACACTCCTACTATATCTGACACTGATATAGTAGGAGTGGGAGATGATACTGAATGACACATTTCTATAAGAGTAGAAATATTTATATACAGTAAACAGTTTATTTGGAAAGAGTGTCGCAGATAATCATTGCTAGTTTCATTGAGTAAAACTGTTTGCCACTAGAAAACCGCGAATCGGTCCATTAGAAAACCGCGATCCGGTCAATTCTTGGTCAAATAATAATCAGTAACACATGATGCAGAATATTCCTAAGCAAAATGAGTTTCAACATTAACGATTGACGACATGAAAAATTTACTGTGTAGTCCTCATTAGATCCTTAATAACTTCGTATATCAGGAATAAATCACGGCAACTAAAACTAAAACTAAAACTTTGCATAACTATTCATGGCGACAACTAGAGCTATTATAATTCACATTGAACAGTTGAGTATTTGAAGAAAATGACTCATTTTCCATATTTCCAGATTTATCGATTAGAGATTTTTTGTTTTCCTATGTCGAACAAAAATGTGTGTATAGTGATTTTCTCAAGAAGTTGTTGAAGTCTTACCAAACCATGTATTTGAGCTATCAACCTCAGAGTTGAAAACATGTCAAAATATATTCATTTGAGTGATACTGAAACAGTTTCAGATTTTTTCCCTACTTTTATGTAAATCATGGAAGAAAAGATAACTATTATTGAAAATGACCTTTGAAACGGTTCTACTTGTTCAAGAAATCTTAGGTATGAATTTGCCATTGTTAGTTGAACTTACCAATTATTTCTTCTAATTGGCATTCCCTTGTTATTTCTGTTATTTCATTCATTAACTTGCTACCATGATGAATAGAAACTTTTTTCATATCAACTTATAATAAGAAATGATTGTTGAAGATTACACGGAACTATGGAACGCTATGGAAGTTTGCCTTCTGAGAGGCAAAGAGATCTCTATAATGCTGTTATAACTTGATCAAAAATACATTGATTCTACTGTCCTTCAGTAAAAAAATAATATCTAGATAAATACTGATTGCGGCAATTTCCTGATGCAGTAGGATGATTTATTTATGGAAATTTTCGGTGGTACTTTCTTGGACAATCAACTACGTATCTTTCATTATAATCCGATGAGAATTCGCGAAATAAGTTACTCAGTTATTCGAATGAATAGGAATCGGATCTGTATTACATTTCATGAATTTGGATGATCGATATTTCCATGAATTTCATCAGTCCTGAAATTTTTTGAATTATTCAATTCAATGAATGAAATGGAAATTCTGATTGACTGACAGGGTCAATGCAATGTTGAAAGATCTTTATTCGTAATAAAATTAGGTTTTTCCCGTTATTTTAATAATATTTACTTCATATAATTTTTCAAATACCCAGTACCATAACTTTTCCAACATCGTATTCATTATTTTTTACTATTTGCAAAAGCAATTTTTGATTTCTTTCCGTGAACTAACGTGACTTGGAATCTCTCAACTTTTTATTTTTATTTTCTTTTTTCATTTCTTTATTTTTATTTATTTTTGTTCAATTGTTCTATTTTACTTGTATTTTATTTCACTATTATTTCATTTCAGGTTTATTTTTCTTAAATGATTGTCATTTTCAGCTATTCATTTTCAATTCTTCGTTTTTAGTTGTTTCAGGGATTTCAAATCATTTTATATAGTAGACAATGGAAGTCCGAACTAGCGAAATTCATCATGAAACATTGTCAATCACCTTCAAAGAAATAGAATTCATTAAATTGTATCTTCATCAAAACTAAATGTGTGTACTAGATCAATTTGTCAACAGGAAAGGCGTCAAACTTCAATTACTTAATTTAACCCAAACAAACCAACAGGGCAAGCTGAATGAAACCGTCTGATAAAAATGGGCGATATTATTAGTGGGTTCATTAAAGTAGGTTAATATTCTACGACGCTTGTTATCATTCCTGACTTTTTTGAAAACGTCTGTGTGCTGGGGTTATTAGCTCTTCAAAATCAATAATATTAGCGGGGGATTCAAGATATCATCTATAAAGTAAACTCCCATTCAAAAATGAGGTAATACAGTGTCCTTCTGAGAATGTGAGGAATCCTGTTGAATTAGATAAGTAAAAATTACCTTTTACATCAATGTGAGATCCTGTTCATGAGTGATTAGAGAATCGATAAAGTCACATTAAGCATGTTGTGATATAGAATGCTCGTCCAGTTTCCTTCGAATAGTAAAGAACCAATAATGTCATTATCAAAAATACCAACCCTAAAATTATTTCCTTGTGGTCGTTGTGAATGCCGTTTTTAACGACTAGAAAAATTCTCATCTCTCGAATGAGAATAATTATCTGTCTTCGTAAGAAGATTGAAAATTAGTTCGACTAGACACTATCAAAACTATCAAAATATTCACTATCAAAATAGCCCTCCAACAGCATTTGAAGTATTTGCGTTTCTCAAAGAAAAACTTCATATGATTTCAGTGGTCGTCTCACACTGTTACGTTCTAATCAATATGTTTTTCAGTTGATGGAATAGGAAATAACAAACAACAATGTAGATCACAAAAAATTTGTGTTGATCTGATGTTTATATTGAAGTAATTGTTTCGAGATGGCTTTTCTTTCAGTTTGTGTTTGTAACTAACCTATTCGTATGGAGTTTATTTTGAAAATAATTGCTTTATTCCTTTCTTTAAAATATTTTCACATTTTCATATAAAGATGGAGAAGTAGACAGCCAAAATCTTCCTTTTTCAAAAATCTCTCCTAAAAAGATACTGTCAAAAGCCAAATTGTCAAAAATACTAATTTCTGAAAATATTTTATTTTCCAAATTTATACCCATAGTACATCGCACTGTAATGATCGATCTAGTAAAGGTTCACTTACCTAAATATAGTTATGATATTAGGCAATTAGCAATAATGCTGATTGGCAATATTAGACTCCGACCGAAAATCGGGGACAAAAGTGTAGGGCATTCGGCTGCTACCTTCTGAAGAGAACATATCCATCACGCCTGAAAATGTACCTTCTGTAATCATGATTCGTATTGTTGGCTCGTTAGATTATATTTTTTGAAAAATCGTAACATTGGTCAGGGGTATGTTGTACCTTCATTTCAATAAACTTCAGTATTTTCTACCTATGATTATTATTTCTATATAAATCCTACCATCTGAGTTAATCCCCAAACCGCGAGACATTTGGACTCGTGACATGTGTTGTCCTCTGGCAGTAATCAAATCAAATACGCGAATGAATGTAAATATGCAGTGTCATCAATGACATGAGAAGATTTGACTCATTCGTGACATGAAGTCGTAATTTCATGAAACGATTGAGTGCTTCATTTTATAATATTATCCATATTAGTGCTGAAGAACTAAGTGTCTTATTCCGAAACATCGAATATCCGCAATTGAGGATGACAGTGTTCCATGTGAGTGAAATTTTACCTCTTCCATATTCTATATTGTGTAGCAAAATTAGGAGTACAAAGTGAATAGGAAAACGTGTTTTTGTAATATTCAAGTATCATAAAAAATTTGTTTGATAGGGTTTTTCCTTCCAGTTTGTGTCTGCAAATTACTTCTTCCACACGTCTTTATAAAAGACTAGTTGTTGTCGGCGGCTTCGCCCGCGTAGAATTTGGTTCGTCACATTAAGTTTCGTTACAAACCATTTCAAAAGAAATAGTTGAAATAGTTTTTTAATAACCCAAAACTTCAGGTTTCCAACTTCAAAACTGATGAAATTCAATACAATCTTCAAACCCCCAGGAAATCCCTGATTCTCTTTCTTGAGGCTTTTACAAAAAACCTACCTGCATATTTCAATATTCTAGGTTCAGTAGCTTCGGCTAATGATTGTATGGAATTTCGTCAGTTTTGAAGTTGAAAACTATTTGTTTGAAATGGTCTGTCTTGCACGAAACTTAATGTGACAAACCAAATTTTACGCGGGCGAAATTGCTGGCAGCAGCTAATAATCTATATTTTTACTTTTAAAAATGCAGTAACTGAAAAAAATGTGCCAAGTACACTAAGTGAAGAATAGCTTTGGGATTCGAATTATGTTAACTGTAAAGAAATTTCGCAAACCCAACACAATCGTCAACGACGTCTGCCCTCACGCCTCTGTCTGCGTTTGGGTCGCGTTCTCGGCGATGTCGCTTCATTGCTCAGACCGCCCCTCTCCCCCGCGCATCGTCCCTAGTCGTCTTACAGTGAACGCGACGCGTAATAGCTTACTGTCTTGTGTCAAGTTAATCTGATTGTGACAATTTTCAAACGATTCGGCCAAATCACCTACTGTAAAAGACAAATTTTATCTATATCAAATACCTAAAACGGCAATTGTATCAATTCTTATAAGCTATGAAAAAGAAGAAGACAAAAATCAAAACGGGGTATACAGCATACAATGCTAGGACTGCAACAAATTTTATATCGGCCAAACCAAGAAAAAACTGATCCAAAGGTACGATGAGCACAAAACGGCATACATAAATCCAATAGTATATAAATCAAACCTCGCAACACACACCATACAAAACAAACATAATTTTCCCCCACCAGAGAACATAAAACTCATAAAACAATTCAATAAGGGAAACCGTATGGACATTTGGGAAAACTTAAACATCCATAAAGTTAACAGTCATAAATCACTCATCGAGGAACAAGTACAAATCAAAACACAACGAGACCTAACATTCAATATATTAAACAAATCAATATACACTCCTAGAAACAGTAAGCCTAGAGAAGATCCAACACAAAGAATAGTACCTGATGAATTCCAAAACAGGCAAATTCACCTAAAAAACCTGGAGTACCTGCATTGAGGCGTTCGAACCATATAAAAAAGCATACAACATGATGACACGTTCAGTTTGAGTAGAGCCTAGATTATGATAGCACGACCAGCTGTAGAAACTGCTCGCAGATAATTAAATAGAAGTTATGAAGCTTCAAATACTTTTTGTGACTTACATTAATATTAAAATAATAAATCCGTAATAGATCCGTTGTCTGGTTCACCAGAAACGTCTAATGTGCCATCCACCGTGAATCAGCCTGTATAT
>WOGO01009721.1:0-10088 GCA_015342085.1 Leptinotarsa defecta | reverse complement strand
ACTGGTATACATCGATGTTTCGCCTTAAGACACTTGCCCCAAGGCTCTTCAGTACCAAATTGGATAACATTATAGAAAATATACACAGTTCATTCATGAATTACGATTTTTAATGTCACGGAATAAGCATGATATGCTTATGTCACCTATTTGATTCAATCCCAGCCAAGAGCAATCTTATTTGGAAGTACCAATGACGGAAATATGCAAGACGCTTTTTCAAAAGTCCAGATATATCAGCAAAAATAACTGGTGTTAACATTGATATTATAAAACCCTTCAAAATAATTCTACAAACCATATCAAGTGGATATGAAATGAATGTGGAGAGCTATCAAATGTATGCTCTAGAAACGGCAAAACAGTTTATTGAAGACTATCCATGGTACCAGATGCCACCAAGTGTACATAAAGTCTTAATACACGGCTCCAGTATTATAGACATGCTATACTTCCAATAGGCCAACTGAGCGAAGAAGCCCAAGAAGCCCACAACAAAGATTTCAAGAGGTATCACGAGTATTATTCTCGCAAGATATCACGTACTGCAACGAACGAAGATGTCCTTCACTTGCTCCTCATAACATCTGATCTTTTCGTCACCAGCATGAGAAAAATACCCAAGAAGAAAGCAGTATCGCTCGAAAAAGATGTATTGTCTTTAATGAAGGAACCAGACGTGGTTATCTCACAAGTGATAATTTCGTCGAATCGCTATGAAAATGAATATTTTTGTGAAATGAATAATTTGACCCTTCTCTGACAACATGCAAATAACAAATACCAATCTAGCACCACTTTCCAATGTGACATTCTTCCCGAAAAACATGAAAAAATAATAGATTAATTTCTGCCAACAATTCGTATATTCGGCCGACTCTGCCCTATATTCCGAAAATAGTAGCAACTTTTATCATCAAATATTTTTCATCTAGCGCCTCACATATGAACCGTTGAACTTGTTCAAACGAAAGAGTTTTTAATTTTTGGGCCTGTAACTTTCATTTTTCCGCTTTAAGAATGCTATTGCCTTGAAATTTCTTCTTACAATAACACCATTTTTAACGAGCGCACTCAACTTCATCATTGGAAACTTGCTCCACAAAATGGACGAGTTCCATATTTTTGATTTTCCGTCTATATAGGTTGAGAAGACGGTTTCTTTCGATGTTTTGAAGTCCAGACCAGCTAGGAAAATTAGAATATGCGATGTCGTACTGCTGGTAACAATTCAATTGGAGCCTCTTCAATATCAACAGGAACACACAATTCCCCACTATTTTTCTTTATGCAAGACATCAAACACCAGGAAGAACTTCAAATGTGACTTTTAATAATACGGCTGTAAACAATACTGTTTGTTGGTCACCTGACACGGCCACTTCACAGCAAATACGATAACATGAAAATAGTGACAAGTGATGTCAAAATGTGTTTTCATAGAAATAATGAATTTATCTATTTCATTATGAAAACAGAAGAGTTGTACAAAAACTTTGTATGATATTTGTCTTAAAAGTAAGTTTTATTTTGTTCGTGAAATTGCTCAACTCGCTACGCTCGTTTCGCAAACTGTTTCACTTACAATCATATCATATCATAAATAGCTATTTTCCTACATTTTTTATTTATTGAATTGTGTCCATTTCACATGGTGAAACGATTTTGTAAATCTATGATATAAAATTCTAAGATATGTGTTGTGCTTTTGGCTTCATATATGAAGAAATAAGAAAGATACTGTATACTCTGTATAATCAAATGAGGCGTTTCCTATTATTTGAAATCCTGAGTTTGAACGTGGGAATGTTTGAATATGGGAAAGAATTATGTGTAATAAAATCCATTTTTATATCCAAAATATTGGATTTTGAAAAATTTAAAGATTATTTCCGAGGAAAATTACTGACAGGTAACACTGGATATATTATGTTGAAAAATATGACGGAGGTCAGCTTAAATCAAACTGAAATGTTGAAAAATGTAAAAAGTTCCTTTACTTTAGGATGCATGAGAATTTGTAATTATGCAGAGAAAATATAAAATGTTATGTGAAAGTGTCACAGGTTACAGAACATAATGAATATAGGGTGATGGGCAGTTTGGAAATTAATACAAAGTATTTTTGGAGCTGGTAAAAATTAAAAGAAGTTAATTCACTCATCGTACTTCGAATCTGTGAGGTTTTAAAGGAAAATGTTGATATAGAGCGTTTGTGAATTCAGAAATAGCCCATCCGAGGAGCATTTACTTTATTTTCTACTTGGAAAGTGTCCTTATGAATATATAAGAGGTGAATGTTTTCTGAAATAATCTAGAATATTCAAGAGTAACGAAGAGCATTCCATTGATTGGGGTATATAAAGCTAGAGCCGTCGACCTCTTATTTTTTGAAGTTTATAATAGGAGTACATAAAACAATATCCGTCGAACAATCATATCAAATCCCTGAGCAAAGCCGAGTATCCGCTGATAACTTAGAGTAAATACCCTCAGATGTTGACTCACCAGACAGTTTCATAAAACACGTGTTTCACTATACAATACATCAGAAATAAACTGTGAACAAAGATGTGCAGATCATACAGAACAGTAACTGGAACAAAAAACCATCTCAACAAAAACTACTTTCATATGAACATTGAATTACACGAAAGAAAATATTTTCCAAACAATTATTCCAGTGAGTGATACAAAAAACAATTTTTCCCATTCAGTTGTCACCTCTCTCACGGTCGTTCCAAAAATGTTGTCTAATTTCACTTCAAACTGTACCTAATATCATTCAATTCGATCGTAATAAGCACCATTTGAATCAGTATACTTTTATCTACGTTACAAACTTACGAATATGCCCTGTCATGGAACAGGATCAGATCTAGTCAATTATTTCCATTAGCACAAATATTATGTGGTTGGGATTCGATGCAGTCGACGAAGACCGTTTTCGCCTGGTCCTGATTTGCGAAGAATCTGCCAGTGCAAAAGTTATCGAAGTGCTCGGAAAGATGGTAGTCGGTTAGCGAGAGGTCTGGGAAGTATGGTCGATAAGGCAAACATTCGACGTTGTCTGATATCAATCTAGATAGGTAAATTAAAATAATTATACAGATAAGATAAATAAAGCCTTCAATTTACGTACAGAATATACACCCCGATCTAATCAATAAATTTGTAACATTAACATATTTTGATGAAAGAAAAGAGACAATTGCGGGATTTGTCAAAAAAAAATATGGAAGTGTCATTTAGGTCCCATGCCAGGTTGTTTAATTTCCTCTTCAATGCCAACGAAAAAATGGACAAGATGTAGAAATCTGGGGTTCATAAGTTTGAGTGTCCGGAGTGTAATAGTGTTTATGTGGGACAATGTGGCCGAAATTTCTCAAAACGGTATGCTGAACATCGAAGGTCTTTCAGACTAGGTGAAAATGATTCGACGTTTTCAAACCATTCCTTGGGGAGCAACGATAAGTTCTCGAGTCTTGGAGATACGAGAATTTTGCACTATGCAGGAAATGGTTGAAAAGTCAATTATTTGAAATACTCGGGAATTCATGAGCAGAAGTATTGCGGATGTAACCTGCTAAATGACCAAATCGACCTAGACTATTTTCCGTTTTTCAGATGATCGTGCCCGCATTGTCACAGGTAAACAAAATTCAGATACTCAGTTAAGGCAAACAAAAACGTCGATTTCTAATCAGTTTTTCTCCCTTGATATCGTTTTCATTTTCAATGTGTCTGTGGTGTATGTGTTTTCATTTGGTTAGTCCTCATTTTCGATTGTACCTATGTTGTCTGACACATATATTCCAAACGTTTTTTGACATGGATAACTAATGTTCAGTAACTGCACCTGTTTGTTTCTCTTTTACATAATATGAGACTGTATAAACTATATAAATTTTGCAATATGTATTGGCATATCCTGTTCACTCATTGAATTATTTTATTATAGAGCCCTGATGATGGATTCAATAAAGTCCGAAACGTTAGCATAAAACTAAATTGTTTATCTATGAACATTTTTTATTCCTTTCCCAACCAATAGAAAAAAACGCATTTGTGAACTGTATTATTGTATGGAACTAGATGAAGGTCATTTTGAACGTTGATTGTGTTGCCTTCAATATTATTTTTGTTGACTTTCTCAATAAAATGAGCGACAGAGAATTTTCTGATTTTTCTTCAATAAAACATTCAACATTAAATTTCTCAATAACAAATAAACGAATTTCGAAAATATTCACAGAAGTGATAGAGCGACAAAAGACCTCTTAAATGATATATACTCTTAAAGAAAAATAGGAGGGGGTAGTTGTTGACCGCGGGGGGTTGAAGTTTCAGGTATGATTTCTATATCAGAATTTGTCCTCCTAGAAATGAAAATGGACGTGTTCTTTGAAATTTTTGATTACACGTCCGTTTCTGACTTACAGAGGGGGTCAAGTTTACGTTGTAACGTCTTGTATAAGGGTTAACATTGTTGATTAGCCAATCAAAATATAGGAAGTTTTATTTCTCTTTTTTAATGAAGACCTCTTACCAAGTAGTAATTGCCACATCCATCAATTTATTGACTACAAAATTCGCTATCGATCAGTGTACGTCATGACATAGTAGAATAAATATCCATTGAGATATGGAGCTACAAAAACACATGATGCTAAAACGGTCAAAACTTTTGAAACAACCTGTTAATTATATCTGATTCACTTCACTCAGATTATTAATGTTTTTGTACTCATCATCTGTAAACGGGTTTTCGTTTTCAACAAACAAATACATATACGGTTTTTTCCACAAATTACTCAATTCATTGTTAGAATTATCAGCTTTACCAAAATAATTGAATAGAACTGGCCGATACTTGATGAAAATCCATATTGAAAAACTAATCAATACAGTTTATCGCATGATTTTCACTATAAAATGGTTTTTCAAAAATCGTGACACGTGTTTCGCTAATAACTTCCTCAAGCATAAACATAAAACAGTTTATGCTTGAGGAAGCTATTGTATAGCGAAACACGTGTTGTGTATAGTGAAAATTATTGATTAGTGTATTGATTAGTTTTTTTTTTTTCAAAAAATGATGCAGGTCTGGAGATTCCGCGATCTTGATCTGATAAAAAATAAGTCAAATCATGCAATAACAGATGAAAGTAGACAGTGTTCCCGTCAGTTCACATTATTCAGATATTTCAAAAAGATTTCATTCATCCCATAATTGGACTCTCGAGTTTGGACATTATTGTTGAAATAAATTCATCCGTGTGGTAAAAACTGACGAAATAATAACGATCTTTTCAAAATAACCTCTTATGTGCTCAACTCCCACAAGTTATTCCCAAACGAAAAGAGGTTTACATGTTGAAATTTCTCCATCCAAAGTTAAATCGATTGCTTTCCACCGAAAATTATTCGCTTGTTCGAATTTATGAGCAGCTTCAATTTGCATGAAACCCATGCTTTTGTTCGGCGTTCTATTGTGATTCCAGAGGAATATTGAAAAATGGGTTGAAGTAGTGTATACTCATTTCATTATTGAGTTTGAAGTGCGGAGACCCTGAACGTTAAGATGGATTTCTCGAAATATAATTAGTTATGAAGGGATATTTTTAAAGAGTCAATATGTTGATTCCTCAACTTCCACAATCTGAAAATTTCTTAGAGAAAAATATCTTGGGAGTGTACTTAGGTAGTCACATGAAATGGGTCACTCACATAAAAAGCCCACTTTTGAATTGAGATGCCTCACAGCAAAGTTTAAACATATCAAGAAATTTCTTGAAATACGATAATTGAGAATTTTATACTTCGCACTGGTGAAATCACAATTGAGATACGGAATAATAGCTTGGGTGGTGCCTACAATAATCAAATGAACGGACTCGACGTACTCCAGAAATGGATGCTAAAGATAATATATTTCCAGTAATAGAATTTATCAACTAGTAAAAGTTTTAGATACTAAACAATTCATTTTGAACGTCTTGATAGTGAAGCAGAAATGTGCATATATATAATAATCGCACCTCGCAGTGCATTTCGTCTCTAAAACAATATCCCAACGTTCATCATATCGATACTATAAATCTCAAATAGCTTCATTTATATATGTGTATGTGTGTATATGTATGTATGTATATGTATACGGTAATTGATCTTTCGTCAACACGTATACACATTTATCCTTTATTTTTATTATTTACTATCATTATTTTCTTTCATTGTTCCACGACAAGCATATGTTTTTGTGGATTATTACTCATATTTATTCATTTATATTTCATTTCATGATATAATGATATGTAAATTATGTTCAAAAATTGTACGATCTAACGCTACTTTTCCTCAATGGAAGGTCATTGCATTTGGAACGGAGGTGAAATATCTTGGTATTGTCCTTGATAAAAAACTCACCTGGAACGCTCATTTGGAAAAAGTTTTACACAAAATCAGACTGCTCCTTTGGATATTTCGAAGGATTTGTGGTGAAACTTGGGGTGTAGGTCCCAAACAAATCCATTGGATATTGGATGAGATGACTTTCACTTATGGGCTCAGGCGAAGCTAACAGAGACAGCCTTGTCTAGCTATCTGTCGTGCCATTAGTGCCACACCGTCAGCGGCCATGGTAATCTATCTGGAACTACCTCTTCTCCACATTTTTTCTGTAGAAAGAGGCTAGATGGACTGCATATAGACTTGTGCACATCGCCAATTGCACAAAGCAATCTAATGCAGAGTGCTCTAGACTGCTGGCTGACACTGGAAGTCACAGCATTCTGGGAAAGACGTCTAACATTATGCATCTAACTGTCAATTACGCACTGTCTTATACAGTATTTTCCCGAGTGGAGGGGATGGGATCCTCCGGGAGAAGACAATTTTAAGAGCAGATAGTTGTTGTTGGCACAGATGGATCAAAAACACCTTCGAGATCTGGTGCAGGTGTTTTCAGTCGCAGACCCAGAACAAAGAGATATCATCCTGCCTAGGGAACTATGCGACACCTAGGCGCGTTATTAGTCCGAGCCCGAGAACTTACACGCTGCGCCCTTGATACATAAATAACTATTAACGTCATCATATAAACCTCTTAGTCTAGAAGATAACGAAGCAATTCCTGGGCAACTTGAGGCGAATGGTCCATGAATCTAGGGGCGAAACTCTGAATCTGACTTGTTCACTTTTCCATCAGATCAATCTTCTGGTTATAATTTCTTGATAATTTCTGGGAAAGTTTTGATTAAAGCACCTCCCATACTAAGAATACTAGTATCGATATCTTTCATAATTTATTCATCCTTCGTTAAATATTCCAGTATCCATTTCGTGTTTGATAAATATTGGATCAAACTTTCCATGGAACAGGTGTTACCAATATTGTTCAACCCGTTGAACACAAGGGTTCAGACTGAAGAATGTATATCTGGTTAAATTTTGTTAAAGCTATTAATGATACATTCGTTATTGCTGAAATCAGTAATGCGACTATTCACTTCATCATTGGACCACCGGGATGAGGAATTTGAAGGTAAACTGACTGAAACTGAATCATAATAGATTCATGGTAGGCTTTTAAAGTTTGTCCAGAACTTGTTCATATTTTTCTGCAACTTCTGAGGAAATCAAAAAACGTTCAATTTGCTCACTTCATTTTGAGTGAATAATAGTAAATTAGGATTTGATTTGTGGGCTTGGAAATAAATCATTCAATTTTTGAGTAGACGAAAGAGTACCCAATACCGATCTGGTATTACTCCTTTGCATGGCGATACTGATTACTTCAATTAAAAATGAATAGGCGGTCGTCCTTGGTAGAGTTCGTCAATCTTCTACCAATTCCTTTCAGAAATTAATACGCATGAGATTCAAAAACATCAAAGGTTTCAATTGAATCAATAAACTTTGTTCAGTTGATTCGACTGAAATCCACGCGAATGAGGTCGTGGACAACAGCTGTAAATGTTGGGAACTATTCTCCACTATTCATCTTCCATTATAATTCGTTGGATATATGCCCCCATTTTCCTTATTTATTCATAAATTCTCCACACTCTCGACGACAGCTCGAAGTTGTCTTTTTGATGTATCGTAATCCTCAGCGAGTTGTTGGGGTGTTATCTGCAAGCGGCAGAGGTGTCGTTATGGCCTTTTCGGGTTGCCTCTACCTATTCAAGTCGTTTATATCGAAATGGATTTTCATGGGATTATTGACAATCGCTATTACACTCCGAGAAGGGTGACATGATAACTTGTAGTCAAATCTGGAATTATTTCGTTGACACTCTGATATTTCGTGAATTTGACTTTAATTGGATGACAGAATTACGAATAATTTCCTTTGTCCAGAATGGAGGTACTTACCGAATTCTGACGTTCTCTGAGCTCTGCAGAATTCTGTTTTCTCACTTGATAAGATCAGATAAAATAATGTGAAATGGATTCTGCACTTCAAATGATTCAATTTGTAATACTTTGTTAACATTTGGATCATATGAAAATATAATAGAATAGTCAGATATAAAAATCATCTATCTCTCTATCATATCAGAAATTGAATACCATATGTTTTTGAAGTATACTCACGAAGCATTTGGGGGATGGGAAAAAGTCCCAGCGTGGTTCAAACAGAACTGGCTGGTATCTCAATCGCCACAAAAAAATAACCAGAAAAAGAATTTATGACAAAAACATCAATCTGCACTCCTCAGAGCTAGTACTAGAGTGTCACAAAGATTTAGCCAAATCCTCGGTAGATAATAACATTATCCTGAGGCGGTTTGAAAGGCACGACAGGAGTGAAGGTAATCGCACTGCCGTCTCTTCAGCCAAGGAAGCGGCTGAATTATGAAGTTTAGGACCCAGTGACACCTACGGCCTGATAACTTCGACAATTGCGGACCTAGCCAAACGTTACACCCATACTCAATCCCCAAAGAAATGAGATGCAATCACACGATGCAGTCTTGCCACGATCACCCTGGGCGACTCTGGGAAGCTGGCGCCGAAGAAATATCTGGCGATTACCAGGAAAAACCTAGTCATTAGGATTTCTGACTGGCCACTCTCAACTAAAGGAACACCTCCATATTATGGAGTTAGTGGGCAAACCACTATGTGAACAGGAAGATGAAACTGTCAGGTATGTCTTATGCGAGTGTCCGGAGTTATTGTCACTGAGAGAGTTAGGCGAGTCTTGGCCTACACCTGCCGATATAAAGGAAATGTCTCACGATGACCCAGGAGGATAACTCTTCGGGATGAAGTACAATGGATCACATGTGGCCTAAGTGTTGTGGGCCTACACTTACCCTCTCTACTCTACAGACAGACATAAGTTATGTGAATCAAAACGATGATTCGAGTACTGAATAAAGAAAATTTGTGCGCCTCGGGACGCCCAACAGAAGTGATTACTTAAACCGATAAGTTGAACTATTTATTAATGACATTGTTTTACTTGAGACAAGCTTAGGTTATTACTTAAATTTCATGTATTTTGATATAGTAATGTGAGGAAAGGTTGTTTATTATTAAATTCTCCTATTGATTATCTTGTGTATGTACATATATATTAGATACTATAAGTCAATTGATCCACAAGTCATTGAACCACCCTCTTCTTTTTCAGTGCGTTCAATGGACTAAGGTCATTCTTGTCCCCCAAATATGAGTTGCAGTTCTCGTAGTTCTGGTTCCCTTTCAGTGGAAGAGCTTCATGAAGCAAGAGCCGAATCCATCCCTCTACGAAACCCTTCTTCACTTGAAAGGATCGATTGCAGCTTGATAAATGGTTCTTATGGAGATTCTGTGAAACGTGTTCTTCCTTAAGAATCAGTAGGGAGTTGTCCTGAAAACCTAGAGAAGAAAATTGGAATGGATAATTTAGGAAACACTTGCTACATAAATAGCATTTTACAAGTGTTGTTTATGACGAAAAATTTCAAAAAAGAGGTTTTAATGATGAACGAGAACAGGAATGTTTCCTACTTATTCATCAAACTCAAACACCTGTTCATGCAGCTGCAGTTTCGTAAGAAGGTATCATCTTTCCCTCCAACCGATTTCCTGGA
>WOGO01009720.1:0-10089 GCA_015342085.1 Leptinotarsa defecta | reverse complement strand
CTCGGGGCTTAGTTATGCACCATTCTCATCATTTCAATCACTGTTTACTGTCCTAAAAATCAAATAATAAATCGAAATGAAAAACGAATTGCCACACTTCACTGATTCACATAACCCCACAAAAATTAAACACGATCCTTCAATTCAAATTCCACCTTGAATTTCAAAAATGCATATATGTTATTCAGAAAATCATCAGTTTGAATGGAAGCTGTTTTCTGAATTTCAATTCAAAGACTACGCGACGTATTGGTACGCATCTAGCCGCATTAAATAGGTTGGCGATGTTGACAAATACGACTTCAGTCGTATGTTCGAACATTGTACTTTCAGAAAAATGTTCTTGCTGTTATTTAGGTAAAAACAATTATTTGATTTGAGAATTTATTTTCATAACAATAATTAACAGGTCGATAATAACATTTCCAAACGTAAGTGGACCCACTGTGATTCGAAAGTACACATAGATTATAACGACAAGAAGTCACATTGTCTGCTGCATAATTGCTCATTTCTAATCCATATAGAGGAAATTCGATGGCAACATTTAACTTGCCTCTTAATATTTCCGCTAGAGAGAGTCTTTTAAAATGAATTACTAAAATACGGGGGACACTTATGGATTCATAGGAACTTTGTGCATTTTCTTCTTTCTTTGTAACTCGAACACGTCTATTTCTCAAGTCCATCCAGAGTTTCTTCTCTTGTGAAAGAATCCAAACATTATGACAAACTCAATTGGCAAGTTCTTTGTGATATGGAAAGCGACAAATATCAGAAAGGATAGAAGGTTACTGATGAGTGTCAACAGTGTATGCACTTCATCGTGAATTTCAATTGACCAACGAAATTATCTACAATCTTAGAGTTAGTTATGTTTACTCAAATATCTCAGCAATATCTGAGAAATACCAGTCGAGCAACCAGTAATAGATAATACCCACCAGTAGTGGGTATTATCTAAAAGTCGTCTAACGAATTCAGAAAACAACTGATAATAAAAACACGTATGACATACTGCGGACATTTGTTCACCTATAAAAAATGTTTTAACTCAATAAAAAACTTCTGTTTCCACAATTGAAACCTTTTTAGGAAAGATGTTCTGAATGATATTTTTACTTCACTGCATTTTTTGTTATTTTTTCTCTCCCCTCTCCCTTTGGAAGGTCGGTGCTCCTTGTTAAATTTTCATTTCTCATTCTCCAAAGTGTAAATGATGGGAGGGGATAATTACACAATTTCATATATTATTGTAGTTCCTAAAAAACACTATTATTGACATAATTATAACAGAAATATTTTTTAGGTTATGCTTATGATAACAGAACATAATCATATTACGTATTACACTGACTATCTCCTTCGATTGCACCCGATTGGAAAGAAACAAGGAACTACCAATAGCGATACGGTTGCAATTTAAAACATATAATGCTCCAACTCACTCCAGTATATCTGGAGTGTTTATTTCCTCAAATGAATAGACATGTACGTTTTTATTTGATTTTTTATTCACGACCTTTATCCCGATTTTCCTGGAACAGCACGCTCACTAGTTTTTTGGAACTCCAGGGGGACAAGGATAATGATAATCATAACCGAACACACAACATTTGGGAAATATTCCCTAGACAGCAAACTTGATACTTTTGCAAGTTGAAGTCAATGCCGTAGAGGGCGCCACAGCGCTTCTACGCCTACTCAATTTTCGTCATTAGGTGTACGTACACTTACGCGGTAGACCATATTCTACGAAATGATCCGGCGAATAGAGCACCACTCAATTTCCGACATTTCCTTCGCAATTTATACGTTCGAGGCGAACTAAGCAGCGCTAATGGTCGGCCGTACGGCTCCATTATGGTCCTCTGGAGGCTCCGCACGCCATCCGGCAACAGTGGATTTACATGTTATATGCGGAGGAAAGGAAAAATTACGGCTCTCAGTCTACTTACTCATTTATGTTCGGTTCGCTGACGGTACAACGAAATTTTGCTCAATCCGGTAAATGATTCCGAGCCGACAGAGGCGTGGAAAATGGAGATACGGGAGAGTAGGTGCGAGAACTTTGAATTCGTGTTTAAACAGGACCTTCCAAGTTTGAACAGGTCGACGATCCCTATAAATCTTTCAATGTTTAGCTAACTTTTTTTGGTTTCCGAAACAAAATAAGAAATTCAAATTTTCTAATAAAGTGAAATGATAATGTGTTCCAAATATGTTTCTTCAAACGTTAAATATTCATGATTTAACTTACATTCCAATACTGAAGCTGACGTTAAATCCTATCATAGTGCCAATGACACTAAAAGTGACTATCACCGCACTATATTATTGAAAGAATCACATTATTGGAATGAATGTCTATATTGAAAGTATTTACTTTTGCATTTTGGAATATATAATGTTGAATTATATGTCAGGTTGGCATTTGTTGCAGAGCAACGTAACACCAGTCTTTGTTTATGTGAACAAGGGAAATATCTCCAGATTTTTTCAAAGGATTTGCATATTTGAATCAAAGTTGAATGTGTTTTCTTTACCCTACTAATTAAGTGGGTTTTCCCAATAAGTCATTCGATATTTTCAAATAATTATTACATGTGGGGATATTGGGTTTTTTTCTAAATTTTATGTCATTTGAGCTATTATTTCTAAAATAAATCTCTGAATTAGTTTCGTATTCCTTATACATTGACATGTCATCGTGAATCAGTTCAAAAATTTCAAATTTCACAAGAAAAAAATTCTTCAAAAAATCTTCAAAGCTGAAATGTAAAGTGTGACAAATAAATATTTTCGAATTATTTAGAAGATACTGGTCCTCGTCGACCAATCAATCTACCAGTAAAGATTTCATTAAATAGCAAAGGTATATTGATTTTTTTCTGGTTTTTATGAAGATGCCTAGGTTTTTCTGTTGAGTCAAGTCCATTTTTTTCAGAGCATTTTCGAATATCAAACCTCTTGTTGTCTTCTTTTTCTTTAGCCAATACCAGCTCTCATGTTCAGCTTAATACAATATAATGTGTGAACTTCGTGGTCATAGACTAAATGTGGATTTTCGTTAGACCAATATCGTCAGTTATGATGATTATTAGTCCTATTCAGGGGAAAATAATGAGTGTTTCAAAAGATGTTGAACAACGAATTTAGGTTCTCTATGTTCTGTTCACCATATAAGTGCCAACATGTGTCAGATACTAAAGAAAATTACCTGAACTTCAGAAACGTATTTCCTGTTAACATGCTTTTCCAGGTTTCCGACAATCGAATAACTGTGCTGTAATACTAGTGCACCAACTATTTTCATGTCGAAGTTCAATTATCAATTCTTATTTCACGGTTGAGTAAACCATGATCAATAAGCCAGTCAAAGTACCATGAGATACTAAATATAGATGCAATCATATGATTCCATCTATATTTATATACTTTCAAAGGAAAATATCGATTTGTAGTTTTAAGTAATGTTTTGTGAACAAGCGAATAAACCAAGACTTTACAAAAATCGATCTATCTACACAATAAGAAAGTTATCTTCAAAGTTAAAAACGCATAACGTTTGTTTTTGTCAGATTTTTCATAGAGTTTTTCCTTTATATCTTCTTCAGAACATTTAAAAATGGAGGAAAAGAAGAATCTATGATTTTTCAAACAAGGTATTGCTTGACGGCTATGAGATTAGGAGCCAAGCAATTCGAAATATTGAACTTTTTGTTTGCTTTTTTTATTACCATTAACGTTTTGTGATATTTTCACTTCTTTCGGAAAAACAACTACAACAGGGATTATAATCCCAGCGAATCCCAAGATAGTTTCAAGTTGATACTGGAAAAAACTGATATGCTTTTAAAGACCGAGAGACGACAGGATTGTAAAACTACAACTAGGTGTCAGTCTCGTTTCGAATCTATTTTTTTAGTTTACTAGAAATGAAAAAAAAAGAAGAAATATATGACCAAAAAGGGACAATTTCATAAGAGTTTCTGATAACGGATATCAAGAGATAACCCGAAAGTACTGAAGAAATTCCAAATGTACGCCACTGGCGAAGCGTGCCTATGCATCAAACATCATCAACCAGAGTATATTTCATATTTCGCTGATCCAAATGCACACACCACTTTCATAAGCATACGCGCTGCTTGCTTCAATTTAATTTGATATAGTCCAATCACTGAAGGAAAAATACGGAAATATTGTATAATTTTGCGAAACAGCACCGATTTTCGCCAGAATTGGGATTGAAATTCTACTCACCTACTTCTCCAAAGTTGACAAAGTTGATGCTATACTGGGAGTTGCTTTCACTTTAGGGCAGGGGGATGCAACCCTTTCCTGGGAGTGCAAAATAGTTCTTCAGAAAAAGTTCAGGAATGGATACATTGACTAATTGTAAGCGACTTTTGTTCTATACAGTTTTTTCTGAAGGTCAATACTTTTAGATTTAATCGCAAGTGAAAACGTTAATTTTTCAAACAATAAATCCACGTGTTTAGACAATTTTTCGTGAATAAATGAAAGGTTATGTTTTGTATCTAAAAATAAATCTTATTGAAAATTCAAAGTATGAAGAAACGAAAGAATGGTTTCATTGTCCCTGTAGACCGAAGGAAATATCAAGAGCAGATAGTTGTTGGTTCACAGATGGATCAAAAACCCCTTTCGGTTCTGGTGCAGGTGTTTTTAGTCGCAGACCCAGGACAGAGATATCTATGTGCCTAGGAACCTATGCGACTATATTTCAAGCTGAAATTTACGCTATTGAATTGTGTGCGGAGTGATTGGAAGAATCCATCCTCATACATGAAGTCGATGAAACTATTCTCGGGCAGTCATGCGGCGTGAGCAGCTCTTGGCTCTTACCGAGCAACGTCTAAATTGGTGGCAAATTGCCAAAAACCACTCTCCTCGATAGAAAGACTTTAACAGACTGTCTCTGGTCTTGATTCCTGGCCATACTGGCCTGGAAGACAATGAGGCTGCTGACTCCTTTGCAAACGAGAGTGCAGCAAGCAGCTTCATTGGACCAGAACCTGTCATTGGCATCGCTTTAGGCTTTGCCAAACAAACATTGCACACCTACAAAATAATTTTGGATGACCCCAAAGTGAAATTGATCGAGATAACTGAGGCTCTAAAGATATCAAAGGAATGTGTGAGGAGTATTTGAAGCTGTTCCACCATAAAAACCCGAATTTATGCGACAATATTACAATGAATGAAATATGGCTCCATCATTTCATACCAGACTCAAGACGATCGTCATATGAGTGGACGGCACGTAGTGAACCTACTCCAAAGTGTACAAACACGTATCAGTCGACTGGCAAGGGTATGGTTATGAGTATTTTGTGAAACGCATGGTATAATATTCTTAGACTATCTTAAAAGTGAAAAACCATTAACATCAACTATATTCGAGTGTTTTACAAATCAGTGAAAACGATGGCAAAATTGCATGAATTGGCCTTCGAATGGCTTCCGCATCCACCGTATTCTCCAGGGCTGACCCCCAGTGACTTTTTCCTGTCCTTAGATCTCAAGAGAATGCTCACTGGAAGGAAATTTAGCGCCCATGAAGGGGTAATCGTCGAAACTGAGGCCTATGACAGACAAATGGTATTGAAAAACTGTATGACAGCTATAATTATTGTGTCGCCTTCAAAGGCAACTACATTGAATGATGAAATCAAAATTCATAGGAAAATTCTGTGTTACCTTACGAACTTTTTAGCCCAACTGTTTACTTTTGGAGTTATTCACGAGAAAACGTTTGAAAACGTGGGTTTATCAGTTGAAAAATTGATGCTTCCACCCGCGAATAAGTTGAAAAGTTTACTAATGAAATATAGTTTGATTTTCACTATAGAAGGTTCGCACAACCACAATACGTGTTTCGCTATACAATAACTTTCCCAATCAGGTTTTTTTCTGCAAGTACTATTCAATTCAAGTCGAAATGTGTTATATACCCCCAGCCCCCAACAAACTTATAGAAGCAGAAAGCGGAATTGTCTGTCCTGACATTATTACATCCGGTTCGGAGACATTCATCTTTTTGGAGAAAACCCATGCCTGGGTTTTTGTGGCATCGAATTGAACCTGGTTACTTTCACCCCAATTCGAAATCACTCCTAGATCCTCATTAATATATGCAACCTCCTGTTGCTGGTAAATTTGTGCCTCCTTAGCCGATGTCCTGGACTCCAAATGGAATGACGACACAAGTTTGCTATTATCAGCAAAGCAAAATAATGGATTCTTGGTTTTTTTCACCAAGTCATCGACGGTCATTTGCAGGAAACGTTCTTTCAGGAAGCTGAAAAGCCATTCACAGAAATGATCCGACAAGTCATAGCATCAAAGTTTGGCCAGCAAACCCTCATGCCACACACGGTCAAAGGTCTTAGAAATATCAAGCGCAACAGCTCTTGATTCTCGATTATTCCAAATATGGGTGGCATAGATAGAAGGTCGCCTGTTGATCTTTGTTTCCGAAATCCATATTGGTGATCGCTCAAGATGTTGAAGCCTTTTCAAATATTTGAGGATATGGTGGTTTGTGGCTTTCTTCTTTTTGATATCACTGATAGCAAAGCGATTGGTATATAGTTATTTGGAAGATTTTTCTTGCCCTTCTTGGAAATAGGCTGAACGCGAGAAATCTTCCAACAAGAAGAAAAAATCTGCAAAATACTGATGCGAGTTCATTTGCGCACTTTTTAAGTACGACGACGGGTACTTCATCAGGGCCAGACGCCTTGTTGATATTGAGCTGTTTCAAAATTCGCCTGACTGAACGCTGATGGATTCTCCCTGGCATGCAGAATAGTGTTCAAGATGTATCAATTTGGCAGTGTCAAAAAAGTTTGTATTTATAAATAAATGACGACATGAATATTATTTAGGTTTTAACGACATTGTTCTTATTATTCTTTTTTTGTATAATGAAAACTTCTTTAAATCTAGTGTTGTTTCCCCAGTATAGATTTGCGTAATTAAGGCATGAGTGTAATAATATATTTTGAGTAGCTCAAATGAAACATGATTGCGAAGCCTCCATACGACAAACCAGCAACTGACAGTTGACGACACTTTTTTGTGTCCTTCAATGACAGTATCATTAGTTCTGTCTACTTATCATTCAATACTGACTTCCATAACATCGAGCAGGGATGGCATTATACCCCAGAGTAAAAGCAACACCCTGTACAGAGTTAAATTTGAAGTATAAGTATAACCAAATCAAAATGTTGATGAACATCAGTGCTGTTTGGCAAAATTGTACGGAAAAAAGATTATTGACTGGACTAATATCAAAAGAGTTGTTCGAAACGGAAAAATACCCATAATTGCCTTTCGTTGGCAATTTACATTCATAGATACGTATTCAGTAGCTTTAATGAATGCTCCCTGGAGTTTGTACGTAGACTCTCAGTCAACATCGAGATAACTGAATGGATTCGTTTGTTATGAAATGAATATTTCATCAAATTTCCTCCCGTTTCGTTCTGGCATATGATTCGGTACATGAGTAGATAGGTTGAGAGTGCATATTCCTGGAAGGATATTTATTAAGGCAATATACATATGTAGAGTGCGAATAGGAGATTTCTGAAAATTATTACTGCAACTACAATAGTATGGTTCTGAAGACCTGCCATCCTACTTAAAATAGATTAACAGTGAAAAAAAAAACGTGTGCGTCTCGGGACGCCCGACAGAAGTGACAACTAAGTTGAACTATTTGAAATTGAAATTGTTAAACTTATTTATATCAATATGATAATGTAAAGAAATGTTATTCATTATTAAAATATTTTATTGATTATTTTGTATATGTACATATATTATAGCTACCATAAGCCAATTTTGTAGGATTAAATAATTATACTTATGATGTACATACGCATAATTAAAGAATATTACGCACATTAGACATTGAGAGTATGTCCGACGAAAGAGAAAGAGTCTGCCTTCCGCTGACATATGCGTGAGAGAAAGGGAAGCTCGACAAACTGGCGCCGTTACGCTAGTTGCACACACACCGATTTTGGACGGCCAGTATAAAATCGGCCGATATTTTATTGGTAGCGGGTGCTTGCGCACTCACCGGATTTCTATCGGTTGAACAATCAGTTGCTTTGTTGTCGTAATTAGCACGCACTACCAAAACGAAGTTAATGCGTAGTAACTACAATTTCACCGAGCAGTCGAGACTGGAATGGGCGGTAAAAAACCGGTGAGTATGCAAGAGTATATTTAGTCATGTACGCCACTACTTCCCGGTACTGCCGGCGATACAGTGGCAGTGGACGGCTGCTCACCGGTATTTTACCGGCGACGATCACCGGTCGGCGTGTGTGACAGGTAACGTTCCCACATGTGTACACTATTGGAATTTGGACGACCGGTACAAAGTCGGCCGTCCAAAATCGGTGTGTGTGCAACTAGCGTTACGTTGAGTAACCAAGTGGTTTACCTTATCATAAGAAGTTACCACTTCAAAAATCAATAACTGGTCTCAGAATGCAAGAATCACTCAAAAGTAATATTACTTTATAGTCAAACCATTGTTGGAGAGTAGTTGGTATTGACAAAATGGCCGAGGTTTTCAGTGTCACTATTTTCTGGGTTTGAAGGCCGTAGAAAATTTTCTTGACGTTTCGCTGATGCAAATGGATAGCTAGTTCATACATGCATAAACCTCTAAGGAAGCTAGCCAGTGAAACGTCAAAAATCTACGGCCTTCAAACCCGAAAAATAGTTACACAGTAACGTTGATAATAACCTTTCCTACGAAAGTTTCCGAGGAATTTTTGAACGTTACTTCAATATTTCATTTGGGTATCCACGCAAAGACATGTGCAGAACGTGTGATTCCGTTAAAGCCGACATATCTTCACTTACTCTAATATTGAATTCCATCTCTGATAAAAAGTGAGCTATTTTACAGTCGTAAGAGAAATCACCGCAAAGTCGATCAGTATGAAAAGTATCGCCATGGATTTCCAAAAAAACTTATCATGCCCAAACATTACTACCAATGATGTTTACTATTAACGTCAACTGACTTTCATTAGTTTCAACGTTTATATTCTGTCAAATTCAAGATCTGTATTTTGCACCTATGATGAAACTGTTGCTAAGAAAGGAGCTGACAAGGTTCGTTCTATATTGTATCACTTCTTTTATAATATCCTGCCCATGGAAATGAAAGAAATGGCAATTTTTTGTGATTCCTGCGCAGGATAAAATAAAAAATTCACTGTAATTTGATTTCTGCATTACTTGGTAACTGAAAAGAACCGTTTAGATACTGTCAAAGTAATATTCCCGATCAGGGGGCATTCATACCTCGAATGTGATCGCACCATGAGCCTCGTAAATCAAAAAGCATACACTGAGGTACCAGCTGACTGGAGAGAAGAATTAAGAAATTTTCAGGTGAAACCTACACCATTCGAAGTGATTGACTGTTGCAAAAATTTTGTGTTTCAAAACTGGAGTTCACTTTTATCGCCGCTTTATCCACAGAAGTGCCCCTTCCCGACTCGGCCTCTCAGGATGCTGAAATTTTGTAATGAGAATCCCCACTTGGTGTTCCCCAAAACCGCATATTGAGATCTTTATGCTAGATCTGAATTTGACGAAAAACCACTTACGAAGAACCAAAGAAAGGAAAAGAATCAGAGAAATGAAGAGAAAGTGTTGACAAAACTTTATCAGTGCTCACTCCCCGTCAAAAAACCTCAAATGGAAAGATTTACAAGATCTGACTGCATTTCTTCAGAGAGCCAGAGTGTTTTATCAACAGTTAACTTTTGCCGAACAACCTGAAGAGAGCGATGACGAATTTGTAGATGACCCACCAATAGACACCTGATACAGGGGAAAAGTGGCATGTGCCCATACATAAATATTATTTTTTTATTGTTACGTCATTAGTTCTGAATAAATGTTGATTTTGTTTATATTTTTGAATAAAAAACATGTTATTTACTAAAAAATGTTACTTGTGACTTATTTTCTTTCCATTTTAGTTTCTCACAAGTAATTAAACGTATACTTTCCATTTTC
>WOGO01009719.1:0-10089 GCA_015342085.1 Leptinotarsa defecta | reverse complement strand
ATGAATTACAATTTTTTATTGTCACGTGTAATTCAATGTTTATATGAAAGTAGCTGTTTCAGGAGGACTTTCTTTCAGTTTGTGTCTAAAAGTTACTTCTTTGCATGATCTACACATTCATGTATAGAGTTACTTATTTTCAAAATGATTACTTTCTTCCTTTTTTTAGAAGATTCCCTCATCTCTTTTTTGTATCAAGATGGAGTAGTAGAAAGCCAAAAACTTTCTTTCCCAATAAAATATTATAGTAGAAAAAATTTGCGAATGGGGTGAGTGTATGTGAAAATCTTGTCAACTAACGAAAGGATCTTTATGGAGAAAAATGTATACCTTTGGATTGAAAACAGTATTTCTTTTTTTTAAGGACAAAACACAAGCACTCATGCGCCCAGGCGCTCTAAGATCGGTGCCTGTGGGAAAGTAGTGATTCACATTGGATTTGAATCGCTGGAGATTGAATCCATTTGGAAAAACGTATGATCACCTGTTTTTACACAATATGTAATTGGAGCAAATGATTGATGAGATCTGAAAAGAAGGCCCAAGAATGTTGCTGAAAAAATTATAAAACCAGTAAAACGTAAGAGAAATTCAAGGAGTTTGGGAGAAAATTCATTAGCAGAGAACATTTTTGCCGAACATTCCAGAATATTTCAGGTTGTTCTGGAACGCTATGGAAAGCTGTGGAATGCTCTCGAATGTTTTGGACTGTTCTAGAACTTTCTATACTTAGGCGATATGGCGAAAGTCTCAACCCTTATATTTTCAAGAGCTCGCAATTCAGATAGAAAGGGGAACCTTTTGACAGAAACAAGTAGACGAAACTCAGTCGGGTATTAGATGAATAAAATAACATGAAATAAATATTGATGAGAATAATTCTTTGGTATTTTTTATATCACTCTTGTCATTACCGACATTCAATAATGTCGGATATGCTCAAAAACCATTTTTTCTCCATTATTTGTTATTATAATCATCAGATAGGTAATTTTCCTTATCAGTATTTATTCTAACTGTATCCTTCCTTAGCAATCTAAAGAAGATTCAATATTGTAAAAATTGAGTATAAATTAAGGTTATTTTGACCTCTCAGTGTTGATACTTTGAATTTCTGTGGAAATCGTGATCTAATAGTAAATTGGAGCTGTTAAATTAATCGTTTTTGAAATAACCATGATTAGCATACGTTTGTGACATCAATAACTTTTATATGGTTATATTGATAATGTCTTAAAAGGCGATGACCAAGAAAGACTAGATTTTTTAGAAATATATAGAATACTAGGTCATCGAAATCATCGGCATTAAATGTATTTGATCTACAATCCGTCATGCAGTTAAATTTCACAGAGACACATCTATACATGAAAAATTTTTCATCAAGTGGTAAAGTCATTGAATTCCGTATCGAACAATAATCTTTGTTAAATTTAATTCAATCGTTAACCGGCTCTTACGATGTAAATCATATCTGTATGACTGTTTCAAGACTTTCAGTTTGGAAGAATATTTGTCAGCGTCATTGGAGTTTTTCTTCAATATGATTCAAAGTTTTAGAAATTTGAAAACCCTATATAAACGGTTGGTTGGTTGCTTTGTTTGTTTTGTTATAAACTTGAAATTCCAGTCAGAAACATAATTACATTCATCACATTCTCACCTGTTCTTGGAATTCTCAACTTCGTCAAGCCTACCAATGGTCTCGCACAACTCAAGTGACCTCTTCTCCTTGCAATATCAAGTGCATTTCCTCCTTCAGGTAATGAATGGTAATTTATCCTAACGTCACGTCCACAATCAATCAGCATCTCCACCGCTTCAGGAACATTATGGATACAAGCAGTGATGAGAGGAGTTTGTCCATCCTTAGTGATTTTTTTCGTATCAGCACCTTCCCTCAAAAGAAGTTGTATAATATCATAATGCTTTTCCATTATAGAATAATGTAATGCAGTCCGTCCATTTCTATCCATCAAGTTTATAATAGCTCCGCTCAACAACAACCTTACCATAATATCTAGGTAGCCCCGACTGGCTGCTTGCATCAATGGTGTCAACCCATGAGAATTTTTAGCGTTGACTTCAACTCCCCACTCTAAGAGTTGTTCAGTACATTCGAAATCGCCCCTAAAAACTGCATAATGCAAAGCAGTGTTATTGTTTTTGTCCCCCTTATTGATTTCAGCTCTTTTATTCTTCAAAATAATAGCTACTTTGATATGTCCTTCCATGACACTCAGTATGAATGGGGTTCTACCTTGAATGCATTTTACATTAGCTTTCACTCCAGGAATGTTCAGCAACTTCTTTACCCATATTTCATTACCACGTGAAGCGAAACAATGGAGGTGATTAAATCCTTTAATGTTTTTTTGATTGACAAGAGCGGCAGTGTATTTACCTAAGGCAAAGAAATCTTTCAAAATTGAAGGATCCTCAAAATCATTTACCAAATGGAGGGGTGTATTCTCTTCATTGTCAACTCCCCAACTCTCAATGTTGTTGTAGTTCAGTAATAGCGTTCTTACTGCCTGCAGATTTCTCGATTCAACTGCCAGGTGAAGTAAACTTTTCCCAGAGGGATTTTCTCTCACCAAAAAAATATTATTGTATTGAAATGTTTCCTGTAATGTTAAAAAAAATTACCTTCTGTAGTGAGTTACATATATTCGGTAAAGCTACTACCTTCAAAAATAACATATTGAAATTGTTTTTGATGCAGTGAAGTAGTGTAATGAACAAAGTATCAAATTCAATATTGCGAAAGAGGAATTCAGTCGGCATATTGGATATTAAAAACTCAGTTTTAAGCACTGAATCTAGTTTTTCTAGGGATCCGGACATCAGAGCATATTCAATGGCATTTTTGTGCAATAAAATGTCTTCCTTCAGAAGCTGCTCATGGAAACCAAACAAGAATACATTATTCTCCGTATAATTTGATTCAGATTTCGGAACAAAATCTGGTACTTCGATCGTGATCAACTGTTGTGTCATTTGAAAAACTGCTCGCTCTTCAATATTCTGCAATGTATTTCTCGCCTCCAAATCAGTATGTATTATATAACGTTTTCCGTAACTCAAAAGCATATGATGAGTTGTTCTACCCAAGATGTCAGTTTCATTTCCACTATTCCAGAGTATGTCTTTTGGGATATCATTATTAATGATGGAAGAAAGCAGCGGATTATCAGTAGTTAATATATTATCAAAAAACAAACGAACATTTGTCAGTTCTTGGCAGTACAATAATTTGAAAGCTTCCGATATGTCAAAAGGTGTTTCCTTTTTTATCTGTTTGATGACGATGTCAGCCAACCATTTTGCGGCCAAAAACTCGGCATACGTTTTGTGACTGAACACAGGTATAGACTCTATTGTGGATTCCATGACGAGGGCAGGTTTTGGGTTTTCTTCATTGAAAATTTCAAGGTCACAGACAAATTCATCCCAGTCGAACAACATTTCTAAAACTGCTTTTGAAAAAAAAGAATAGAGAGCCAATTTTGACATAGTCCTGAGGATGAATCTTGTTTTTTTTGAATCTTTAGAAATATGTATGTCAATGAATCTCTCATACAGCTCATGTATACGTATACGATCATCAAAAACGTGTTCATTGGAATTTATTACCACTGCCAGCATCATCGTCTGTTGACAAATACCTATGAATGAATTTTGTAACTTCTCTCTAGTTTTTTCTACCAAGCTCAATTTTTTCTCAACCTCCCCTCTGTCATTTTTTGAACTGAAAAATAATCTGAAAAATTTGTTTTGATCAGCCACTGTGAACTCATCAAGTTCCATAGATAATACTCCAAAATTTTCTTCTAGTTCCATTTTCAGTAGCGGCCGACTCACCATCCATATTCTAAGACCATTTTCCATACCTTTTTTTAATATTTTCAATAATTTTCTGTCGTTTATCTCTTCGTAGTCATCTATCAGTAAGACCATTTTTCTACGCTCAATATGATGGTGAAATAATAACTCAATAATAGTAGTATATTTTTCGTCGACATCTGTTTGCAAATCCACTTTACTTGGAAACTCTATGAATTTCGTATAGCTCTCAATTTTTTTATTTCAGAGGAATATTTTCCCAATGCTAAATGAATCACCCATTCCGTTGGTGAAAAATTATTTCTAATGCGATTCAAGAACATTGTTTTTCCCATCCCTGCATTATTGCATATCACATTTATATTTGAATTCTTGGTATTTTCAAATAATTCGTCATCATTCAACAGGTAATACTCATTTGCCAATATATCATATTTAATTTTTTCCAAAGATCCATTTGTATGCTTCAGTATGAATCTTTGTGATCCGTCTTTTTTGTCAAAGAATTGGAGAATACAGTAAAATCTATTTTTTGCAAATTCTTTAACTTCTTTCATTATGGAACGATCAAAATTTCTGTTGACAGTAAGAACGGACTGTGGAATAAATCCACAAGGTAATTTCATTACTGTATTAAAATATCTAAAAGCAGTTGCACTCCCCTCCAAAGGCACTGAAACAAAGTTTTTGGGAGAATAATTACCACATATAACAAAAATACATGGACCATATTTCAGAATACTCTCATTCAATATTGGAATTTTCAACCTCCTTTCAATATATATTTCCGCTTTTATGCCTGAAGAGCCAAATCTTAAGTTTTTATCTAATAAATGTATCAATGTGTCGATACTAAATGTTTTTCTCAAATCCCTGTTATCATTATCAATCAAGTCCGACAACTGGACATATTGTTTGCCCTGTAAAGAAACTTGTACTCTTTTTGTGAGGGTCAAATATTGGTTTTCATCCAAATCATCAATAGTTTTCAGCAATTTGAAATCACCTTCGTTTTGCGCGTTCGGAAATTCTGGGTTTTTTTCGAAAAAATTCTTTGTATCACGAATAACAGTAATGATATCCAATTTTGTCATTATTTCATTAAAGAAAGTATTAAAAAATATATTTTTTGTTTCAATGTAAAATGGCAGGAGTCTCTGGGCTACCATATGAAAATAAAGATGCTTCGTATTTATGTTCACTTCATTTGTGAAGTTCAGTTTTGTACGGAATTTATTCTGTAACTCCATTGGTAAGGCAACTTCCCAATTATCCAATTCCACTGACTCCTCTTTGTAGTATTCTTTCATACTTGATATAATGTCACTCCAAATTACAACTTCCGAATATTCCTCATGTATTAAAGTGACATTGAAGATGTTAATCACAGACAATATATGATAGTTTTTCGAACATTTATTTGGAGGCACAAATACACTGAAGATATATCCCAACAACTTCGATTTCAAATTAAGTTTATGAAGTTTTTGGATAGTGTTATTGGAATCCGCGAAGTCGTAAAAAAAATTCAGTATATTTATTACAAAATCTATGTC
Organism: Leptinotarsa defecta; assembly: GCA_015342085.1. Lineage (NCBI taxonomy): Eukaryota > Metazoa > Arthropoda > Insecta > Coleoptera > Chrysomelidae > Leptinotarsa > Leptinotarsa defecta. Next base: position 4,687 of record WOGO01009719.1, on the reverse strand, counting down.
CAATCCAACTAGTTTTGCTATCTCATTGGGTACTTCTGTCAAATGAAGTTGGCCGGCGAAAAAGTAAAATCTTTTAAGAAATTCTGCGTCAGTCTCTGAATCTGTTATCGTGTATTCTGTTGAGACATCTTCAGATGAATTACTACTGATGAAGCTTCTGAAATATTTTTGCTCGAGTTTATCAAAGCGCAGCTTTGAGGAATCCTTACTCATTATCTCAACTTTGCAATTATTGTAGAGAACGAAAAACATGTCTGTATCCTTTGAAATGTTATTGGCAATTAAAAACTCTTCGTTTTTTATAATGGATTCATAGGCATTTTGGTACATTTCTAAACAAAAATCTTTCTGATTTGTTTTAAACATTTCGACCACTATCGGTTTGTCTCCCTTTTGTTTGTGCTTCAGTTGCATGAAGAATATTTCTTTACGTTTATCTTTGAATTCTACGTGGAGAACCAAGTCGTCGAATTTTTCGATACCAGAGTGGTTGGTAGTCAACCAGAAATCATGTATATCATTCCTGAGAAGGCATTTCAAAGCAATCAGTGCCGTAATTTTCCTTTCGTAGTGTTTTCCTATATCTCCTTCTGGTTTTTTTGTATTCATCTGAAAAAAAACTATATGAATAACTTGACCATCTGGCTAGACTAGAGAAGTCATAAAATCTACCATCAATATTCAGTCGAAAATGTATCCGAATATCATAACTTATTTCGAAAACAAATGAAAAATTTTATTCGGAAGTAAATATATAATCTAAGATTTATGAATCAACAGCTTCACGTAATGTGATGAAGATACAACTTCCAACGCTTGTACACATATTTGTAGAACAACACTATAGAATCAACCATTACTTACTAGGTTACTGTTTTTGGCTTTCCATTTCTTCATACAAAAAAGTAGAAAACTTGCGATGGAAGGAATAAAGCAATTACTTTCAAAATGAACTCTTTACAGAGATACGGTAGGTTAAGTTAGGTCTAAAGTGAGTGGGTCTATTCGACCCTCCACCGCAACCCGCAAGGGTTTATTGTGGCTAACACTTATTCACACTCGGCCAAACAAACTCAGCTTCTTAACGAAGCTGACTAGTTTGTATGGTGAGTGGTCTTACGCCGAACTCTAAGAACCTGATTCGGTCCCCAGCGGGGCAGGCAAAAAGTATATGCTCTCCTGTTTCATCATTTTCCAAACAGAGGCGACACACTCTGTCTTCCGACAGTCCAAGTCTCTGCATATGATGATTAAAATGACAGTGACCTGTAAGAAGGCCTGTTGGACATCGTAGTTCATCCCTACTGTAGTGCAACAACTGTTTGGTATCAAGCTTCGAAGAGTGAATGAACGCCTTGGAGTGAGCTAATCCTGGAAGAGTCTGCCAGAAGTCCTTAAATCTTCTTGCCATCCAGGTGTTCGGTGTTTGCTTGGCAAAGCCTAAAGCGAAGCCAATGACAGGTTCTGGTCCGATGAAGCTGCTTGCAGCAACCTCCTTTGCAAAGAAGTCAGCAGCTTCATTGCCTTCCAGGCCAGTATGGCCAGGAATTCCAGAGACAATCTGTTAAGTCTTATTATCGAGGAGAGTCGTTTTTGGTAATATGCTACCAATTTAGACGTTGCTCGGAGGGAGCTAAGAGCTACCAACGCCGCTTGACTGTCCGAGAATATTTTCATTGACTTGTGTGAGGTTGGATTTAACTAATCTCTCCGCACAAAATTCAATAGCGTAAATTTTCGCTTGAAATACAGTCGCATAAGTTGCTATGCAGATAGATATCTCTGTCCTGGGTCTTTGACTGAAAACTTCTGCACGAGAACCGGAAGGTGTTTTTGATACATTTGTGAACCAACAACTACCTGCTCTAAATATTTCCTTCTCCCGGAGGATCCAGTTCTCTCTACTCGGGAACAGTGTTTTATAAGGCAGTTTGTAGTTGATAGTTGGGGGCATAAAGTACAGAGATGTGTTGGGGTTTTTTTATTCATCTATGTATGATCTACCTACACATCTCTGTAGATGTGTAGGTAGAAAGAAACAAAGAAGAAACTCGTCCTGAAACAACTACTTTCACATTAGTATTAACTACTTTCATATGAACATTGCATTTTACGAAAATCACACTTTTCCTTTCAGTTTATACTCCGAACACTCGTTATGGAATTGAATTAAGTATCATTCATATACGAGCGCTACAAAATATATATAATCAAAAATGCAGTAATATTCAATGGGAATCATGTCTGGTGAATTTGCTGGCCACGGTAATCTTTGAATATTCTCGATTTCCAGTGCATTTTGTACTTTTCTCGTGCGATGGGGACTAGCATTGTCATCCATAAAAATAAAATTGGCTCCAATTTCATTTCGAAGAGAATGAATAATGGGTTCAATAATGTTTAGAACATATCTATCCCATGTCATAGTATCTGGAATGGGAATGAGATACGTACGATGACCATGCATTATGCTCCTTGGTATGACGACTTCTCTAGCAAAATATAGTCTTTCTTGTGGTCCTGGCCCTCTCCAAACTCTGTGTTTCCGACTATCACTAACTAAACCAAATCTGGTTTCGTCCGAAAAAAGGACATTTCGTCACTGAGCTGAAAGCCAATCTCTGTGTTCCTGTGCCCACTGTAAACGAGCGGCTATGTGTTTTGGAAGTAGCATGGGTACTCTTAATGGCCTCCTTGATTGCAAATTGGCTCTAGCAAGTATCCGCCGTATTGTGGTACTGGAAATTAATCAAGCAAACGTTTTTCTTAAATGGGTTCGGACTGGTGAGACTGTTATGGTTCGATTTCGATGTACAAATCCTGCTAGATACCAATCTTTTCTTGCATTAGTTACCCTAGGACGCCCAGTTTCACATCTCCAGTTAGCGCTGTTAGTTTTCTGGTACAAATGCACTATACGGATAACTGAAGCTCGGGGAATCCGTAATTTGATAATTCGGCAGACCCTCATCATGCAGAGCCACTATTCTTGCTCTATGGAACACTGAATTTCTATTGTCAGGTATAATTGCAAAGAAGAACTCAACAATCACTTGAACACGCTAAATCGATATATGAACCACTTTTTAAACATTGGTATCTGAAATTAGAGGAAATTGTTTTTGTAAACATTTTTGCATGCCTAGCACAGGTGAAAAAAATAAAGATGAAATGTACAAAAAATCAGCCATGATAAATATTTTGTTTTAAAATTTATGACGGGGGGGTCCAAGAATTTTGGCGATATGTGTAAATTATATTTCATGAAATTCCATGAGCAATTGGATGTGAAAAATACTACTCAGTGTTCACAATTTCATTTGCCAACGTTTAGGCGTTTGATCGTCGCCTTACTCGGGGCCAACTGTTTTGGCAAGTAGTGGTGGCAGTGTCTCTAATAAATTTGGATTTTTCTATAAAAAATCACAAAATCGTGTGTATTCAAAGGAATATAATTTATTATAAAAGCCGTCAGAAAGTGAATACAACTCAAAGAATGGAAAACCTAAAATTTCACAAATATCCTTATCTAGTTTCAATGTGTATTTTCAATTATGAGTGTTTCATATATCTCCCAGTGATTACTCGCAGTTTTAATTATACACCATATTCTTTTGAATGTATGAGTATCATACAGTTCAAGGCCAGGTCAGATATTCCTTATGTGAATATCAGAAAAAACACACTAGATGTAAATTGATGGATGTAGCCGTTACTACATTGTAGTAGATCATCATGAAAAATGAGAATTTAATCCTACTTTTTATATCACTTTGTATTTGTAACTAACGTTATTGCAGTTTCGTCCTACAAGGACATTTTCAAAGTTTATTGTATTCGTTGGAAAATGTCCTCGTAGAACGAAACTGCATTAACGTTAGTTACAAATACAATTGGTATAAAGCATAGGAAGTTTCAATTCTCATTTCCCACTAGATGTGTATTTGTTTAATTTTTTATTACTTGTTTCCTCACAGTGGAAATAACAACTACACCCTTTCTAACCTCTTCTTGATCAGACTCTAGTGATTGCGAAAAATCTTGAAATAGATTATTTTTGACAACATATCTCGTACAACACTTATCATAATTGAGATAATAAAATCATTTAGTACATCTAGACTGGTTTCATATTGAAAATCCACAAATCGTAAATGAGCCAAAATGAATTTCTAAAATTTGCAAGTGAACACTAAAATATTCAAAATGTATTTCTGAATAAAATAACTTCAGATCGATTAGGACTCATCGAAAGACTTGGGACCAATCAGTCTCATGTCTTTTGCATTAAATGCGTTATTTCTGACAGGCATATTAGAGATATAGCACCAGATCACTGCATCGAATACAATATACCTATAGATAGATATATAGATAGATAACTTTATTACCTCATTGGCCACATAAGTGTAGGTTCGTTAGTTACAATCATCGGATACAACCGGATACAATCTTTAAAATCTAACATTATATTGAAAAAAAATATAAAAAAAAGGTAGAATTAATGATATAAAAATGTTAAAGAAACCCATACAATAAACAAGTATTCTCACCCAGATTTGAATGCAAAATTACTATTTATTAACATTCAGAAGATCTACGAATTCTTGAATATTATAAAGCGGATTGTCAGCCAGTAGAGTTTTTACAAGCTTTTTGAATCTGTTAACGGTGGTATTTTTTATTT
>WOGO01009718.1:0-10090 GCA_015342085.1 Leptinotarsa defecta | reverse complement strand
ATCATATATTAGACAATGGATGTCCGAACTGATGAAATAATAATAATAATACGATTTATTTTCCATAAGACATAAACATGAATTGGAATAGTCAGGTATGTGAATACAAAAAGAATCATACAGTCACATTAAGAAATTCTTGCACGATATAGAAACTGTGATTCAGTAAAAACATTTTCGAATCGCGTTTGAAAACATGGATTCCATCAATCTTTCTAAGAGAAAAAGGTAACTTCTTGAACATTCTCAATCCCAAATAAAAAAGGGACTTGGCAGTTAGGTTGTATTTATAGGGTTTAACGTAAAAGTTATTACGATTTCTCGTGTCAATATTATGACAGGAGCCACACTAGTTAATATTTTGTATTGCTTGAATACGTCTCTGCATGACGCTTGTGGGTCAACTCAAGCCAAGATTAAATTATTTAGTGTCCGGTTGCTTGACTCTCAAATATAAAAGAATAATGAAGGTTTCGTTTCATAATTTGTCCTTTACTAGATTATTACAATTCATATTGACATTCAACTATTTCAAAACAAATGGGAACGCACAAAGGTTTTGAATCGATAAAATAGATTCGGAGAACTCTGACTACAATATATTATCTGTTTTATGTGAATTATTTCATATCGAAAATGGAAGCTCAATGTAAAAGACGGAAAATTTATTTTTGCTTCTTCTATAGAAGGAATTTATAATAAATATAAAGCCACAAAGGAGAAATTTAGGAATTCATATCACTTTGTCTATCAATCTGCCGAACTCATTTCATTTCAGCACAATTTCATCCACCTTTCTAGAGAGTCGTCCTTTAATCTTTTGAAAAATACTCAGAGGAGAGGATGCGAAAGAAACGTTTTGGTTTTCTACTTCTACAAAACCTTTCTTTCCCAAAAAAAATATTCCTTCTAAAAATTTAATATGTCATTTTCAATGTACACAAATATCTTGTTTCAACCCTGTTCAACCCTCGAGCCTCTCAATTTTCTAGATGTTGCCAGTTCTTGTCTCGTAGGCAGTAATATTCTCTTTAATTATTTTTCAATAATAATGATAATAAGTATAGAATTGTCACATAAAATTTTATTTGAAACGCGTTTCGCTACTCGGTAGCTTCATCAGTTACTGATATATTAAACTATTCTACAATGTTTTTTATATAACAGTAGTTAATGACAAAACTTATTAGATTGTTCTGACCGTTTTCATGAGTCTACTCCAAACTGTAATATCTCAGTGAATACTTATTCAATTCAATCGAAATAGACGCCATTTGCCAGTTCACTTACCATCGTAAGAAAAGTCGATTAAATCCGTCAGCATAAAAATTGGGTACTTGGGATTTAATGGAGTCGACGGGAGCCGTTTATTCTGATCTTAATTGGCGAAAGTTTTACCAATGAGAAAGTTATCTATGTGATTGAAAAGATGGTAGTCGGTTGGTGAAAGGTCTGGGGAGTATGGTGGGTGAGGCAGACCTTCCATGCTCAATTCGTTCAATTTTCGGACGATTAAAGGGGCGGAACAGTATGTTATAGTCAATCACACCGGCAGCTGACCACCACACAGTAACCATGATCTTTTTTTGGTGAGTTTTGGCCTTTGGGTTGTGCCTGGTTGGCTCATCGGTGTCCAACCACTGTCCTAGTCCTGAACGTCTCCTGACCGTCTGCAAAACAGGATCGTTCTGGTTGCCCAAAAGCAAAGAAGAACAGAACTTGAAACGTGATAATTTGTCAATCGTTTAAATCGTGGGTCGTAATTTTCCAATACGTTATAAATCATCAAGAACTGAAAATCGCTGCGCCCAATTCTTCTATTTATGATTGGTTAATCTCCACTAGGGTTCTCAAATCTCCGTCCAGAATAACTGTAGGTCGATCACTTCGGGGCTCATCTTCGACGCTAAAATCTCCGAAACGAAATTTCACAAATCAACGTCGAATAGTGCTTTCATTAAAAATATCATTGCCAAATGCCAGGTTAATTTATGGACTTTTTCGGCATGGAATTTAATTGTTAAAAATATTATTATTAGTGTGAAAATTGATAATGACTTCAAATAAATATATCAAGCAGTTTGGATTTTCAGTGGTGAGAGTTTTATCCTGGATGTCCATTGATATGATGCCAGCCATGAATACCAAAGTTTTCCTAGAATTGAAAGTAATTCTTTTACAGTCTTCGAAAAAACGTCTCTAAGCAATTATAATTTAGAGACTAGACTCTCGACAATAAATATTTTTCTTCCTTATCTAATCCATGGGAAGTGGAAGGTAAAAGTAAATCGAACGGTTTTGCGAACTCGCTTCATTTCCTTCACAGGCTGTTTCTTAAGGACATAACACAAGCACCACAGGAAAACCTTTGAGGTGCTCTAAGAGCGGTGCCTGTGCGAAAGTATTGATTCACGTTGGATTTCAATCGCTGAAGAATACATTCATTTGGAAAAACGTTCTCAGGAAGTTTATTCCGGATAAACGCCGTTTTTCAACTTTCACTTGAACACCTCCCGCGAAAGTATCTATAAAAGAGAGACAAATCTCCAACCCATCTTCCGTGTTCTAGACTATCAAGGTTGCAAGTGATGTTTGTGTTTCCAATCTGGTGGATGACTCTTTTCTGGATGGAATCCAGCAGCTTCAGGGTATGCTTGGAGGCGGAGCTCCATACATGTGAATAAAACTTAAAAAAAGGTCTGATCTGAACTCTAGAAATATCAATATTTGCTGAGGCGTTTACAGTTTTCTGGATCGGAACAGTGTCCAAGCTTTTGAGAAGCAACCTTTGCAATTCCAGCTACAAAATTTATAAATTTATCGAAGCAGAAAGCGGAATTGTCTGACTTCTACCACAGGTTATTTATATTTTTGGAGAAAATCGATTCCTGGGTTTTCGTGTGTACTAAAGTTATTGAAAAATTATAATTCAAACACTACCAGAATTAATTTTATTGAACAGAACCACTACTTCAACTCTGTAAAAAAATAAAAATTAAAAATTTTTATTTCATTAATATTTCTCAATCTTTCGCTGCAAATGTTCCGTTTGAGATAGTGAAATAAATATACCACAGACCTAAAAAAGTAATATATGAACTCTATATGGAAATGTAGACAAATTCCCGTTGAGTCAAATAAAGAAATGAGAAATATTGGATAACCTTGTGTGATACGTCACTGTATTCAGAATGAAACATGTCATGAAAAACACCAAAAAAAGTTATTGAAGTAGCCGAAAAAAAGGAACTGGCTTTTTGTTCCAAATTCATCTGTTCAACTCCATAGAGCTACATCAATTTAGCTACAATTTTCATAATTTTCCATAAGTGATCCTATTATGAACTTATTAGTCAGATATCAAAGCAACAACCAGCTATCAAAGCAAGTAAATCAGCTTTTACTAATTGATTTATGATCAAAAACAAATATTGCTTAAACACCTTTCTGTTTCTCAAAAGATCGATTTCTATATATGTTAAAAGTATCAAATTTCGATTTTGAAAAATATTACATTACTGTCACACGTTTTCATTAGTCAGAAGTGTTTCGTACTTTTTTGGGAAAGAAAGTTTTTGGCTTTCTACTACTCCATCTTGATACAAAAAAGAAGGATAAGGGAGTCTTCCAAAGAAAGCAAGGAAGTAACTCTATACATGGATGTGTAGATCATGCCAAGAAGTAACTTTCAGACACAAACTGAAAGAAAGTCCTCCTGAAACAGCTACTTTCATATAAACATTGAATTATACGAAAGAAAAAATTCTTTCGAAACAAATACTTCTATATGAACACTGAATTATACAGAAGATACTGTTCTCTACTCAGTTCGTATTTCAAACATTCGTTGTGGAATAAAAATCAGATATCATTCACATGAGTACTACTTTAAATGAATGGTAACAAATTGCACTTACATACAACACTGCCATCCTCACTGGTATACACCGATGTTTCGCCTTAAGACACTTGCCCTAACGCTCTTCAGTACCAAATTGGATAACATTATAGAAAATACACACACTTCATCCATGAATTACGATTTTTTAATGTCACGGAATAAGCTTGATCTGCTTATGTCATCGATGACATCGTAATGACATTCATTCACCTATTCGATTTAATCCCAGCCAAGAGGAATCTCATTTGAATTGAAGGGGTTATATTTTTTAGGAGTGATTAATTTTTGGGAAAGAAAGTTTTTGGCTTTCTACTACTCCATCTTGATACAAAAAAAGAAGGATTAGGGAGGCTTCCAAGGAAAGGAAGGAAGTAACTTATACACGGATGTGTAGATCATATAAAGAAGTAACTTTCAGACACAAGCTGAAAGAAAGTCCTCCTGAAACAGCTACTTCCATATAAACATTGAATTATACGAAAAAGTTCCCGAACTGAACATTGACAACACGACTGTTATAACCATCCACGCATTCTTTTCGTCACCGTAACATGACTTCAAAAGTATCCAATACGAACCTTTGATTCTTCAGTCCACGTGGACTAGTTGGCAGCGGTTTTATTACTCTGTATCGGTTTTTTTTGGCCTTTGAGGCGCCGACACCTTTAACTATGCACAATACCGGTTACTTTGACTATGCCTCAATTAACTTCAGTCTACGTCAACGTTTGCTGTAGTCTTCAAGTTTGATTAGTTAGTCTTTTTATTATTTCTGGTAACTTGAGGGAATACTCGTAATTAGTTAAGGACCTATTTGAACAGTTGAGGATGTGCTGAATCATACTCCGTTTGAGGTTGCTACTTACTGTAATCTGTTTTACCGAACATAGTTTTTCAATTGAAGGGGTTATATTTTTTAGAAGTGATTAATTTTTGGGAAAGAAAGTTTTTGGCTTTCTACTACTCCATCTTGATACAAAAAAGAAGGATGAGGGAGTCTTCCAAAGAAAGGAAGGAAGTAACTCTATACATGGATGTGTAGATCATGCATATAGAAGTATTTGTTTCGAAAGAACTTTTTCTTTCGTATAATTCAATGTTTATATAAAAGTAGCTGTTCCAGGAGGACTTTCTTTCAGTTTGTGTCTGAAAGTTACTTCTTTGCATGATCTACACATCCATGTATAGAGTAACTTCGTTCTTTTCTTTGGAAGACTCCCTTATCCTTCTTTTTTGTATCAAGATGGAGTAGTAGAAAGCCAAAAACTTTCTTTCCCAAAAATTAATCACCCCTAAAAAATATAACCCCTTCAATTCAAATGTTTCGTACTCTTGTTAAGACAATAATGAAATTACAATGGTTGGATTTCGTTCTGAAATAATGTGTCACAAGATTGAGAGTTTTTGATAGATTAGCTACGTAGGTAGTCGATGACCACCCTGTATGTACCTCTCTACATTTTAATACTGACAAGAAAATAGCACGCCTCGTGACAGCGGCGATAACCAAATACAAAATAAAACCTCTATGAGACTAGTTCCGGCAAAATACTTTCATCCCGTGATAGGGTCTCATAAGACTCTTAACTTCTCGCTCAATCTAAGCGGTTGAGACCGCGTCGATGGGATTCTGCTTGTAGGATGCAGTTGAACTACCAAAGTTTTTGATTGGATGGTTTGACGTTGAGTGCAACTTACGTCGTATACAACTTTTTTAATCTCCGTGACAGAGATGAGAAAAGCGAGAAGTGGTGATACTTGAAGATCGCTGTAGCTTTCAGAAATATCGCACGAGAAGTTTAAGCTACCGGGGGACCGCGTTCGATGAAATATAGAGATCGTTTTTGACTCTGGGGAAATATCAGAACACTCTTATTTATTCATTTATCCAATTTGTTTAACAAAACAGGTTGGGAAACTAGGGAAAGATTCCATAGTGGCAAGACATACTTCTTTGTAGAAAAACTAAGACTTTATCGACAATTTTATTGGCAAAATGTAGTAGGTATGAATAATGCAGACACTTCTTGAATATCTCCTACATTTTTCATCAGTTCAGATTTCCATTGTCTAATATGATATAAATTGATTTGAAATCTCTGAAAGAATCTATAAAAAATTAAAAAGATTAGCTGAAAATTAACAATTGTATTAAGCAAAACAAAAACTAAAATTACAATAAAATAAAATAAAAGCAACTATCAAAAAATGAAAATTTCGATTGTTAATATCCACAATCGTCTTCGGGTGATAACTAGCGGGAGCTGTTGTTGCGTATCTCTACGCTAGTTTGGCTAAATGCGGCTTCTCTGAATTTTCTCCTAAACCAGTGTTCCTCCTTGTGGATGATTTCTGCTTGAGACCACTTGATGTTATGTTGATGAGTCCAAACATTCTCTAATATTCCTGATTTGATGGTTTCTCCTCGCTGGGTGTGTTTCTTGTGCTCGGCAATGCCTCTTAGTTTCACCAATGCATGATTCTCCGTACTCGCAGGGTATCCGCCAAATGCAATTGTTGGAATCGCAGTCCGCGTTTGGTGGCCTGGTTTTCGTGAAGCTGCTACGGATAGTGTTCCCAGATCTGAAGCAGGTTCTGATGTTATACTTGGACCCAATTCTTTTTATCCTTTCCGACAATCCTCTGCTGTAGGGAAGTACAAGTAATGGATGTGGCGGCTTCTCTTCCTTGTGAGGCTCTTGATGTCTTCTAGTCAAAGTCTGTCCCACCATCATTTTGTTGTAACCATTCCGTTGAAGGTCATTTTTGATGATGCCTAGTTCCTTTTTGAGACCTTCCTTTGTATCACAGAGCCCGAAAGCACGGTCTACTAGAGTCTTGAAGATTCCTTTCTTAGTCGATTGATGATGGTTGGATTCCTGGTTCAGATACTGTTCCATGTGAGTGGGTTTTCGATATACAGATGTTTCCAATTTAGTGTCGGTCCTCTACAACAATACGTCTGAAAATGGCAATTTGTTGTGGTCTTCCTTCTCTATTGTGAAAGTGATGGAAGGACTTACGTTGTTGATGTACTTCAGGAAGGTGTCTAGGTCTTCCTATTTGAAGATGATCACTTGGTGATCGAAACACGTGACGAAGTGTTGAAAATAACATTTGGTGTTGGGAAAAACTCCAGTAATATTCATTACTACACCAAAGGTTCCAAACAGTACATCATAAATTCGTCATTCAGTTGGAAGTAGCAGAATTCCGGTTCTAATCTTGTCATTTTAGTAACGCAATCAGAACTTGCTCTTCCATTCAACCATCTTCATAACAATAATTACACATTAACCTCAATTATTAACCTTCTCTTAGTTTGTTCAAAGAACGGCAATGAAATAGTAATAAAGAAACGGAAAAATTTTAGCTATTCATTTTACCATCAAAAACAAATATTTACATATATATGTACAAATACACATATATGCATAGATATATAAGTGAATCAATATTCACAAGTATACATCAATTTTGTAGAAGAAATTCTTTTGAAAGTGAGTCATCTTTCAGGTCTTTTCTTAATTTTGCAAGCGACAGTGACTTTAATGAATCAGGAATTCGATGATACAGCCAATATCATATATATAAATGGATGACTGTTGGTTGGTTGATTGGTAAGTGATAAACTTCTACATCGCTCAACCGATCGTGATGAAACTTGACATGTATAAGTAACTTTTCATAGAGAAGGTTTTTAGGCTATCAATTTTTCTGTAACTCGCCACTAGATGGCAGTGTAGAACAATTTTTTGAAAGCACTGTTCTATAACGCAGCGCACGCCTAAGTTCGTTGATTCTGATTCTCTCAACACATTGGAACAGCAGCGATACAGCAACATAGTACTAGTTTATTATAAGAAAAGGAGCATCGAAATAATGAAGTTTTATAGGATGGAGTGGCTAAATAATGTTTGAATCTTTGGTGAAACACGCATTGAGAATAGTATATTGCAGTTCTGGTGTTTGTGAAAGGTGCTTGTTTCGAACAACTACCCCAAAGCGTATGTCCAATTGGGTGTAAATTATTTGAAGAGGTCGACGATAGCAATTTTGAAGGTATATTCACCAACTGAAGGTATATTCAGTTAAGATGCTCCAAAGTCATCGAAAATATACTGGGATTATGTAGTCAGTCTTTCATTTCGTAACAAACCTGATCAGAAGAGAAGCCAAAATAACTTGTTAACAAGTCAACAAATATTGTGAATACATTGTAATACATTTTTTTCATCACATATTTCATTCAGCTCATGAAATAAGCAACAATAACACTTGGTTACTTTATGGGAAAAAAGTTACAATAACTTTTGTAACTCTCAATTTTCGAAAAATACAGCTAAAAATGGTAAATTAGAGAAACATTAGAAATAGAATTAAAAAATGGAACACCTGCTCCTAGTGGGGGTTGAACCACAAATAACGTGTCAAAATAAAATTGACGCGTGTCTCCAAATTTTCATCTTATGTTCTCTAAAAAAGATACTGAGGGTGTTGATTTTTCTAATTCACCTTTTCATATAAAAGTTTCCGTTTCGAATGAACGATCCCAACTATTTTACGAAACTCACTGAAAAATAAAATTAAAAAACACCAGAACACTGTAACCGAACCTAGATTTATTTGGTATCCATAGGAAAATGAATGATTGGGACATGGCTTACAGAACAAATAATGATTTATGCAAATTTATTGAACACAATGAAGATAAAACTGCAGTGACGGATTCATCAGGAGTTGCCCAAAACTTTATATTGGCCAAACGGGGAGAACATTTTTGCAAAGAATGAAAGACCATAGAAAACGTTTTTTGGATGTGAAAACTGATTAAATCTTTAGGCATGTGGGCATGCGTTCAACCACGTATTACATTTGAAAGAGAAAAGTTTGAAAATCAATGTTTTGGATAGCTTAAAAATAAATAGATTTGAAAATTTGTAAAATTCATTGACTGACCAAATAGAATTGAATTCTCCCTCTCTGTCGAATCTCTTTCCTAATGTGGAAATTGTTATATTATGTAAGGCATTGATTAGATAGAAATTTAGTCAGTATGAACACGCCTGATGAATCTACTTTCTAGCGAAACACGGGTTGTGGTTTTATAAAGTGTTCAACGAAAATCTCACAATAGAGTGACTATATATTCGGAAAACCGTTCAAATATTGAAAAGACTCCGTATAATGAACAGCTATCCCTATCGATCGTCGACTCATAATAAATTGGTCGCGAAAGCAGAATTTTCCACTCTTCGCGAATGCACGAAGTTGACAAAGCATTTTACAGAATGAAATTCACTCCACACAAGAAAGTCGATTGAAACTTCCACGATGTAAGCGATAAGTAGGTCGTAGCCTTCAAGGGTTCATAGGTCGCATAAAGCTGATTCAGCTGCACCCCCTCTCTGCCACCTCGTGAAAGGGTAGGTGGGAGGAACGAACACTTCTAGAATATCGCCGCGCCGGAAAAAAGCTACAGCGGTCGATAAAACAGGCCGCACTACTTCCAACAATAAGTCAATTTGTAGTGGCATGAGAGAGGGTGAAAAAATGATCTATTTCAAAGAAAGGGGTGATGTTGAAGTGCATGCAACATATTGTCAGGCCTGTTTTTGAAAATTTACTCTATAGCTAACCTCAAAACGTTAATATTTACTCACTTTGTAAGCAAAATTTGAAACTCGCCTTTCGCGTCAATCAAAATTCAAATTCACTTTTTCATGACACCAATTTCAACATATTCCTTAGTTTAACAGGTATCTGTTGGATGTTTATAATATTTCTCTGGATCTGATTTAGATGGTTCCTGAATTGTATGCTTCTTGTCATACTGACCCCTTATCTCTCTGCTATTAGCTCTATTTGGTTCAGGTTTTTAGGTAAATCAAAGGATGCCAATAATATAATCGAAGATAGACATATAACGACAAAATTCGGAATTTTATTATAGTTTCAACTATAACAATAATAATTAAATGAAAAAACTGAACATAACGAACAATTTTCCAATATTTCTTCCGATTGCCATTGAACGTCAATTTTTGTGATAGTTATCGAACATGACATTTTTCATGCCAAGGCATTGAAAATGATTTTTTATGCCAAGGCATTGAAAATGATTTTTTATGCCCAGGCGTTAAATATATTATTATTTTTTTTTGGAATTTTACCAAACAAAGTTACTGA